>OVBJ01003388.1:0-12217 GCA_900406535.1 Noccaea bulbosa
GGAGCTCTCAGCCCTTCATCCACTAACCATCTGTCAGTCCACACTTGTAACATTTTTCCATTGCCTACTCTCCTCCTTAAACCCTCAGCGAGAAGAATTCTTCCCCATAGTATACTTTTCCAGGCAAAGGAAGGTCTTTCACCCACTACAGATGTTAAGAAGGAGCCTTGCTCAAAATATCTGCTCTTAAGTAGCCTTGCCAAAAGACTTTCAGGATCCCGAAGAAGTCTCCAAGCCTGTTTAGCTAGAAGAGCTTGATTAAAGTCTTCAATGTCTCTAAAACCCATTCCCCCCAAGTGTTTTGGAAGACACATTTTTTCCCAGCTTAGCCAATGAATTTTGCTCTTGTTCTCCACAGCGCTCCACCAGAAAGTGGCCATCGCACTTCTAATATTTCCACAAATTGTTTTTGGCAATCTGAAGCATGACATAGCATAAACCGGCATGCAGAAAGCACCGATTTAAGCAAAATTTCTTTTCCACCCGGGGAAAGAGTCCTAGAGTACCAACTAGATACCCTTTTATGCACTCTTTCTCTCAAATAAAATTTTCTTTTGTTAATTCAATGGTGTAAATACATAATTTTTTTTATATTTTTTTTAATGTATATCTCAATTAATATTATAGAGATTGGAGTTGCGGCGGCTACGTATTTGCAACAAAATCGTCGTTTGTGTCAAAGTGTTTAGCCGTTTGTCGGTCGCAACTCCATAATATTTTTTTTTTTTTTGACATCACTCCATAATTTTTTTTATTTAACGATGAAACTATAGAAACCCAAGCTCATTCCTTTCCTTACTGAAATGATGAAATCTGAACTTCTTTTATGCTTAAAAACTTGATGCTGTTTTTCGTAACCTTTGAAATACCCATGAAAATCCAATTTCACACATATCAACTTTTCATACGTTCAATTCTATTCTAAAGTTTAATCAAAAAGTATAACTGTATTACGATAGCATTATTTATTTGGTTTGAGAACCTCTCGTAGCTTTCTACTAACAAACAGTAAAAGCAACAAGTTACCTAAAGCCTAGCTATGGTGTTTCCCGCTTTTTTTGCCCTTCTTCTGTTTCTGCTTCAACTGCGTCAAACCCGCCGCTGTGATCTTCACATTCCCGACAAGAGCAGCCATCAGCTCCGGGTCCGTACAAGCTTTCATCAGCTCTTTTTCCCTTACCGTCGCCTCCGACATGTGCGTGAACAGATTCATTGCAGTTTTCGCAGCTGTTCAACACACAAAACCAAACATCCACACTTACAAACTACTTGCACATTACTAGGATTTAAGACAATTAGAAGAAAATGGACTGACTGTGTTATTACCTTTTCCTTTCTTCATGCTGCCTGGGATCGCTTTGACTCTGTACTTATACGACTGGAGAGCGTTGTAAGGGCCGCAGACAGGGACCGCATACAGAAGAATGTCGGTTGGCAATGGGTTACCAGTTAGGTAATCGACATCAATCAGTTTCTCTTTCTCTTCTTCCCCTAACTCGTGAATATCGTCTTCTTCCATTACCACTTTGTCCATTTCTGAAGTTTCTTTCCCATGACAATCCCTAGCAAGATGTCCAACCTTCTTACACCTGTAACATATTTTCACAGCATCTTCCGTCTCTGCACACAATAACACCACCAAACAACCGTAAGTTCGAAAAATGTATGTGAAGAAAACAATACCAGGCAAATGAGAAAGATTTGAAAAAGTTAACCTTCAGAAGGTTTCTTCTCTTTGGTGACTGCCGGCTTTGCATTCTGTGATTCAACATCATTCTTCTGTGGCTTTCCAGATGACTGCACAGGGAAGACAATTCAGATTTTCCCAAACTCGATACTGTTTAGATAAAAAAAAATTGAGAATCTATGTAACTGATGAATTCAGAAAGTACTTACTGCCAACAAGGCCATTCGGATTTGTCTTTCTTCTTCGTCTTGATCAGCATATTTCTCCTTCATTTTCTTGAGTTTCCCCTTTTGTCCACGGCTAACTTTCTCCCCAGCTGGTTTGTTATCAGGTAAGCTCTTGTTGGCTTGGCTTGAAGAAGAAACATCTTTTTCCTTTCGTTGCTGCTTTTCTTTCCCAGGCTTACCATCAGCGGCTGTGTTACCGCCAGAAACATCTTTTTCCCTTTGTTGCTGCTTTTCTTGCCCAGTGTTACCGTCCGCAGCTGTGTTACCGCTTTGGCCCATCTTAAGCTTTCTTCTTTCGGCTTTTGACATGTAAGGCTTATCTCTCACTAATGTCTTTTTCTCTTCCTGATTCATCTTCTCTTCCATTTCGTCCTTTGATGTCTCTATTGTATGGTTCTTGCCTGCAACCGCAGCAGTACCAAGACCAAGGGTTCTATCAAGAAGATCTTCAAGCTGTGAGGTAGCTGATGCATCATTTCCTCCAGATGAATTTATGTCAAGAGAAGAGGTATCTTGGCTCAATGCTGTACTTGATTCTTGTAAATCGATTTCTCCTGGGGCAGAAACCTCAACATTCTCTGCTTCGTTCTCTGACTCAGCATCGGAATGCTCATCAGGAGCATGTGTTTCCATTACAACATCATTCATTCCTTCCTCTTCGCCCCTTACCCTTCTCTCATTCAGATGAGCTCCCAAGGAGCTCTCATCCAAACGAAACAACAATCCGAAGCCCATGATAAGCGGGGCTGGTGGAAGGAAGTTTTTTTTACCTCGTATCATGAAACTTCCAACTGTGAGGTATTCTCCAGTAGGAGCTGTTTTAGTGACCTGATGAGGATAAACCCACCATGCACTCGTCACAATCTTCGAATCCCAGGCCTGACTATGACAAACCTGCATCGACGAATTTACATGCAAATCTCTGTCATCAAGACATTGCACCATAGTCACACAATTCCAACCAACTAAAATGGTGGGTGAAGCCACTTACCGTAAAGCATCCAGCTTGGTTTAAAGTGAGAGGCGGTACGCTTTGTTCGGGTTTATGATTCTTTATCACAGTACTAGCTGCTCCATGAAGCTCTGCATGTACATACCTAAGAAAGCATGGTGAAAATAAATTTAAGATACCAGTTGAATATATAAATGCAACACAAACTTCTAAAAAAAAGAACTGTAAACATGACAGCTTACAGATCTCCTTTCGACATGTAACGTTTAACTATCATCTCATTTTGCTGAGCATCACGACCGCTGATGACCAAATAGTTCTCACTGCTAATGAACCACTTGAACTTCTCAAACCAGTGGACTTTTCTCATGTGTGAAATAGTTGCAACCGCTTTTTCCTTTTAGATGGAAGAATGCAAATGATAAGTTGACTGCCAGAAAAAAAAAAAAGAAGACACTAAACAAGATAAACGGCGATGAAGATGGAAGCTTACCTGAGAAAGCTGGTGGCGTGTCTTTTTCTCAGCTGCTTTAAAAGCCTTTTCATGAGCAGAAACAGTCTTCTCCTGTTTGGTTTCTTGTTTCTTCTTCATTCCATACCAACGCCTAGCGTTACCGTGGGCAGAAAGTGATAAGTCAACCTCCACCTACGAAAACCACATATCATGCTGCATATGTCAGAACAATAAAGAAGATGATCTTATTTGTATTCAATGTAGGGAAGAGTCAATACCTTTTCCACTGGAAGCGTCTTCTCATCATCATCCATTTCATCGAGATTGTTGTACAACAACAAGGTCATGCAATTCTTCTCTAGATTAAGTTTGTCAATGACACTAGCAACAGGATTTCCTAATTTTTTTTCCTCCTTCACCATGCGAGTTAGATCATCCCAGCCCATACCCTTTGCAAGTGCTACACGAACAGCTAATATCGCAGCATCTACGTCTTCTAAGTTGTACTCAATTAACTCAGCCATATTAACACAACGGTCGACTTCTTTCTTTAGAAGTTGAACACGGTTTTCCTACAACATGAGTACAGAAACATTGCAATTACGATACGTTTAAAAAGGATAAAAGTTTTACAGCGATATATGTAAATGGAGATACCACAAACCTGATCCTGGCGAATCTTATTGAGTTTCTGACTAGCAGAATCTTCTTTTGCCTTTTGTTGATGTTCAGACCTTTGGCTCTCAATTTTGCTGTAGAACTCATCTAAAGCCGCATCAAAAGTTTCAAACTTTTCATACACTCTTGATTTGAATTGATTTAGTAAGATTGAACAGAACTCATCATACATCTGTAGATAACCAGGCAAAGAAATTACAATATATGAAATCCATTGCCATTAACAAACAAAAACCGAAAAACAATAAGAGGCATAGAGTTAGAGTTTTGACCTTTTTAACACCTCCTGATTCAGAAGACGTGTCATTCACCAGAATTTGTTTCTGCATTAGAATATAACCTTCAGGGACTTTTTGACCATACATTATATCTTCAAGCCAATCTTCAAACACGATGACAGCTTGAACCAATAACTGAATCTCATTATCATCTAACTTCTTGTCTTCTGAAACTTTGCTACTTGGAAGTAGACCAGCATCGAGGATTATGTGCTCTGAGAGCTGTGGCCCATACCCCAAAATGTCACCAAGAATATTCTTCAAGGTAAATTGTTTGGCACCCGAAGAATCATTCGACTTCCCACCCTTCTTGCCACCATTCTGCTCCTTTGATTCAGTATCTTTTGCTTCATGATCCTTGAGCGAGAAAGCAGTAAGAGATTCCTGCAGCTTCGAAACTGTAGTTCTCTCAAAGACTCTACATATCTCTATTGGGTAACGGTGGCGAGACATTATAGCAAAACCTTTATTGTCATCTCTGCAAGAATTGAAATAAGCAATTCACTAACAAAAAGGCCCACTCTCATAGACTCACCTTGACTAGTTCAGTTTTTCTCTAGCAAATGCAAACGATTTGATATACTAACTAACCTGTGTGACCGGAGGAGAGTCATGATCATATACTCAGAATCCGTAAGAATGATGTTTCCTTGAGCATACAACTCCAATATAACATAGTGCGCATTAGCACCAAGCCCGAATTGGAAGACAATGATCTGATTCCAATACCAAAAGAAGTCAGCAACTTCAGCTAAAACCCCAATGAAACCCCCCCCCCAAAAAAAATCCACTACAAGAAATGTTCAACTTCCATTACCCTATCATAACCAAGCTGCCGTACATCCTCAAGCCTCCTAGTACGAATATGTTTTCTTAACTTCAAAGTAAACCCAGATGGAGTATTGCTCTTATCCCTACAAAAAACGCAGAAAATCAATCATGGCTGCTTCCCCAAAAAAACTTTGAAATATAGATTGAATAGATGATTTTTTTTTTTTTTGCCTAACCTGACATAAGCTGTGGTATGCAAACGAACACCACTTTCCATCAAGAGCAAAACCTTCTCACTCTCTCCAGATTCTGTGATTCCACTACTATTTAAGAGCTTGAACATATACGTCTGCAAAATCAAATTGGAGCAAAATCAAATTGGAGCAAAATCAAACAAAAAACCGTATATAGTGGATAAACCCAAGTGGTAATCAAATCAAATTGACGAAATTGATTCCCCATGAGTGCGTATTTGTAGAAATTTTTGTACCTTGGGAGATATATCATAGACGTTTGAGCATCTCATGCCGATTAATCTCTTCAAGCACTTGACCTCGGCGGCCACGTCGGCCGTGTTCATTCGCACTTTCACCATCTCTTAATTTCTCTATTCGACGCTCTCGAAAAAAATCGGTGATTCGCTGCTCACTTGTGTTGATCTCAGAACCTACGATGAAGAAAAATCGAATTTCGCAAACCGGAGAAGAAAGGTCCTGGGAAGAAGAGAGCTGAGCGTGTAAACCAAGTAGAGAAATTTGTGAGCATTTTTATGTCTGTTGGGCCCAAGGGAAAATGGGCCTGCAAAGTTCGTAGTTGCATTACATAAGAGAAAATTACCATTACAAGGTTATTTTGCAGTAAACGATCTATTTCCCCCATCATAATTCATAACTATCATAGGTTAAACACACAAAAAATTCTCCAGCTTTTTAACATTGAAAGTTTTATTCATAAACTGTCGATTACACGATTAATTCCTCAACTATTAATAATTGTTTGAAATTGGATTTCGTTTAATTCGACATTTTGATAGAAAAAGCACAATTATTTTCCGACGTCGGAGTTTATATGTTCCGATACAAAACGCACAAAAAATGTCTCAACTTTTCAAAATTGAACATTTTATTCCTGAACTGTCGATTGCACAAAAAATTCCTCAACTATTAATGATTGTTTGAAATTGGGTTTCGCTTTATTAGGCGTTAACGACAATTAGACGGGATAACGAATCCGTTAACTTAAAATCAATTTCGTCGGAGCTTATATGTTCTTCGCCGGCGTTTAACCGGACTCAAAATACGGTACCAAACCCGAACCAAAATAGATGGAACTAAACCGAACCGGAACTGACACAAATACCCGAATAGATTCTAAATTTCTATATCCGAAAGAACCGGACCCGAACCGAGAACCAATTGGGTACCCAAAATATTCAAAATATACTATTATATTAGATTTATAATTGTAATTTTACATATTTCGGTTATTTTAAGTCTAAATATAACTAATATTTTGAATATTTTGGATTGGGTTTGGTTCGGTATTTCTGGTCCGGTTAAACGTCGGCGAAGAACATATAAGCTCCGACGAAATTGATTTTAAGTTAACGGACTCGTTATCCCGTTTAATTGTCGTTAATGCCTAATAAAGCAAAACTCAATTTCAAACAATCATTAATAGTTGAGAAATTTTTTGTGCAATCGACAGTTCAGGAATAAAACGTCCAATTTTGAAAAGTTGAGGCATTTTTTGTGCATTTTGTGTCGGAAAATATAAACTCCGACGTCGGAAAATAATTGTGCGTTTTTCGTCAAAATGTCGAATTAAACGAAACCCAACTTCAAATAATTATTAATAGTTAGGAAATTAATCGTGCAATCGACAGTTCATGAATAAAATGTTTGTTGGGGTCGGATTTTATCATCTGGAATGATATCATTTGAACTGAGCCAGACCATATCAAACCGGGCATTAAACCGAAGGTTAACAAGAAGCCTCTCGATGGGCCGAACTAATGTCCGACGAAGCGATTCGAGCCGAGGCCCATCAAAGAGCCCACGAATGAAGACTTGCCTTAAGTTACAGTCGGCACGAGCAGAAAAGAAAAGCTTACATAAACATAAACTTTGTAAAGTCGGTTCCTATTCTCATATAAATAGGAACCGATAGTCATTATTTGCGTCACACACTTTTTAGAGCAAAGGCACAGGCCACGCACATTGTAGCTCGCATAACAGCTAATAATAACAATAACCATCTCTAGCTCGCTCTTAGTGTTTACTTACGAAATTCAAGGTTCTCCCTAAAACACTATCAAAGTACTATTGTGCAGTTTCGGCTCGCACAATTTGGCTCTAGAAGGATGGGGAAGAATTTTAATACCAGAAAACACACGAGCTCGACGAGATGACTGAAGGAGAGTCGAACGGGACCGCACCGGTCTATCAACACGAAAATGTAACAGCCGCGATCCAAACGGAAGCGGAAAAGATCGCTGCCCTTCAGAAGCAAACCGAAGAGCAAGAAATCCTGAACAGTACGCTGACGGAAGAGCTTAAAACTTTGAAAGCCAAACTTAAAGAAAGAGAAGAACGAGGCGTTGCGCGACTCAGAAACTCCAAGCCGAAGAATCTGGTTTTTGACTCCATAACTGACGAGGCTGGAAGAGAAGAAGATGACGTGGAGAAAACCCCAGAGCGGGACGAATCAGAATCAGAATCAGACGGTTCGCCACCACGCCTTCCAAAGAAGAAACAGAATCGAGGAGTCAAAGGCGCGCCGCCAGTTAAACCGATATGAATCAACCTAGGAGATCCGCTCCCCAGCTACGTCACTCCTGAAACACTAGCCGCCGTCTTGGAGCAAACAATGCTCGAAAATAAGCAGGCCGATAAAGCTGCTGAGCAAGAAAATGACGACTCGCCAAGTTTAAACCCTACGACGCTCGCTGTGGCAGTATCACGTCTCTTGTTGGAAAGGCAAGCTGGAAATCCATCACCCCAAGGCACGGGTGCAACCAAAAAGAGCCACAGAAGCAGGGACCAGAATACGAGCCGCGATGAATTAATTGAGGTCCACTCCCACCTTGAAAAATCCGATAACGAAGCAAAATTACTTCGATCGCAGATTCATAGGGCGCTCAGCTCGGCGCCGGAGATTGCTCAGATATGTGAAGACGCAGAACATACACCTTTCTCGGCAAGAGTAATGGGCGCCAAAATAATCGATCCCGGAAAGCTCAGTATACAGAAATACGACGGTTCGAAAGAAGGATCACATCAACGCATTCTGGGTCGCCCTGAGTCGGGCTAAGTTCCGGAGTACAGAAGAGAAGGATGCTGGTTATTGCCTCCTGTTCGCTGAATACCTGAAGGGTCCGGCTTTGGATTGGTTCCTAAACCTCGAGCCAAACTCGATCGAAAACTTTCAACAGTTGACGGCTCTCTTTCTCAAACAATATTCCATGTTCATCGAGAAATCGGCCTCAGTAATCAACTTATGGAAAATGCTACAGGGCGAAGGCAAATCGCTTCGCAGTTTCATGGAATGCTTTAAAGCGACAATGGCCAAAGCCGGAACGGTCAACGACGAGATCGCCGTGGATTCGTTGAAAAAAGGATTGTGGTTCAAATCCGAATTTTGAAAGGAGCTCGCGTACAACAAACCCAAATCAATCGCGGACGCCATTCACCGATCCATAGTATTCTTAGAAGAGGAAGAAGATATGAAGTTGTTAGCTGCGTCGCATCTCGCGTCGAAGGCAACCACAAAACAACCGCCTAACCCGCTAATGGCTCATCAGCAGACGAACCAACACCCTAATAATAGACGCGGTAGGAACGGTTATATTCACCACGAAGGGCCAAATTTCTCCGGGGCGCATAACTATCAGATCGGGGCAAGCCAACAGATGGGTGGTACAAATCAAATAGGCGCCGGTAGGGGACGAGGCGCGAAGAACTATGTCTGGACAAGGAATCAGAATCCTGCAAGCTAAAATGATAAGGTTTACTGTGAATTCCATCAATGCTACGGCCATTCGACTGAGAAATGCCGCCATCTTGGAACAGAGCTCGCCAGGAAATTGCTCACCGGCGAATTGAAAGGCGATCTGAAGCTGGAAGATCTGGAACGCCCCGAACCAAGAGA
This sequence comes from Noccaea bulbosa, assembly GCA_900406535.1. Lineage (NCBI taxonomy): Eukaryota > Viridiplantae > Streptophyta > Magnoliopsida > Brassicales > Brassicaceae > Noccaea > Noccaea bulbosa. The sequence continues at coordinate 9,197 of OVBJ01003388.1, forward strand.
GCGACCGGAGCAGCCAGATCGTCCGACAGATCAACCAAAACGCGGGAGACGGGATGATTCGAACGAATAGCCAAGATCGCGAAGAAGGATCAACCTTATATTGGGCGGCTCGCAATACTGCCCGGACACGGTGTCATCGATCAAGGCTTTTCAGCGACGAGCTGACGCAGCGGTCAATTGGTACGAGCCCCCTAAGCTCCCAAATGTCGAGATCACCTTCACCGAGAATGAGGTGATCATAATTGATAAGCCACACGACGATCCGCTCGTGATCATGCTGGCCATAGGTAAATTCGACGTGGCTCGAGTTCTCATCGACACAGGGAGCATAGTCGACATCATCTACAGAAGCACGCTGCAGAAAATGGGAATCGACCTAAATGTTATAAAATTGACACCGAAGCCGTTAGTAGGATTCGGAGGTGAAACAACGATGTCAATGGGATCCATTATACTTCCGGTCGAGGCAGGCGGAGTAACGAAGATGGTAAATTTTTCTGTATTGGAAAATCCCCCGATCTACAACGTCATCATGGGAACTCCGTGGATTAACTCAATGAGAGCCGTACCATCCACTTATCACCTGTGCATTAAATTCCCCACTCCATCAGTTGTCAAGAATATCCTCGGATCGCAGAAAGAATCGCGAATTTGTCTCGTGACCGAACACAAACTCCGGAATCCGTTGTCCGAGCTGCTCCTCGAAGAAGATAGGAAGAAGATTAAAACTAGCCGAGAGTCCGCAAATGGCCTAGCTAACCTCTTATAGCAATTACAGATTAGCGGCGACATCGAGCCGATCAAAAAGAAAGTCGCCAAAGATGGAACGGCTAGAGGTAAACTGGCCAAAGAAAAGGAACTCGACATCGAGGAATCAAGTTGCGAGTCGGTAGTCTCGGTCTGCATAGACGAGGAAAACCCAGAAAGAGTAGTGGAGATCGGAGCAAATCTTGACGAGGCAATAAAAAAGGAGTTGATCTCTTTCCTTAAAGAGAATATCGATACCTTCGCCTGGACGGCCGAAGACATGCCTGGAATAGACATCAACATAACCTGCCACGAGCTGAATGTAGATCCAACCTTNAAGAGTGGCTCGCTAATCCTGTGAAAGTGGCGAGTCTGCATAGATATCACGGACCTGAATAAGGCATGCCCGAAGGATAGTTTCCCGCTTCCACATATTGACCGGCTCGTAGAGGCGACAGCGGGAAACGAGCTGCTGACGTTCATGGATGCCTTCTCAGGCTATAACCAGATTCTGATGCATCCCGAAGATCGAGAAAAAACGGCGTTCCAGACAGAGCGAGGCATCTATTACTACAAGGTCATGCCATTTGGACTCAAAAATGCGGGAGCAACATATCAACGATTAGTGAACAAGATGTTTGATTCGCAGCTCGGAAAAACAATGGAAGTTTACATCGACGATATGTTAGAAAAGTCCCTGAAGAAAGAGAAACACGTGGCACATCTCCGAGATTGCTTCGAATGACTAAACTCACTCAACATGAAGCTGAATCCGACGAAGTGTCGCTTCGCTGTAATGTCTGGAGAATTCCTAGGTTATCTGGTGACTCGTAGAGGTATCGAGGCGAACCCGAAGCAGATCCAAGCTTTGATCAAAATGCCATCACCAGAAACAAAAAAAAACAAATACAACAGCTGACTGGGCGCATCATGGCACTCAATCGCTTCATCTCGTGATCTACGGATAAATGCCTCCCCTTTTACGACACATTAAAGTCATATCTGGTAAGTCCTCCAATACTGGCAAAACCAGAAGAAGGCTAACCATTGTACCTATATATCGCCGTATCAGTGATAGCGGTTAGCGGGGTCTTAATACGAGAAGATCGAGGGGTTTAGAAACCAATTTTTTACATAAGCCAAAGCCTGACGGACGCAGAAATGAGGTATCCCCAGACGGAGAAACTCGCCCTCGCAATTATAGTATCGGCTCGGAAGTTACGACCCTATTTTCAGTCCCATTCGATCGTCATCCTAACAGCAATGCCTCTAAGGACAATTCTCCATAGCCCAAGCCAATCGGGAAGATTGGCAAAATGGGCGATCAAGTTGAGTGAATACGATATTGAGTATCGAGGCCGGACAAGCGCGAAGTCACAGGTGTTATCCGATTTCCTGATTGAGCTACCTATCGGCACCAGTGAAGAACCAAACCATCCCACTGCCTGGACACTTCATGTGGATGGCTCGTCATCAAAACAAGGCGCTGGGGTCGGAATTCGCCTTACCTCGCTGACACGCGAAATCTTGGAGCAATCACTTCGTCTAAATTTCGGTGCGTCAAATAACGAAGTAGAATACGAAGCATTGATAGCCGGACTAAGACCAGCACTCGGGATTGGAGCCCAGGATATACGTGCCTATTGTTATTCTCAGCTCGTCACGAATCAATTCAGTGGAGAATACGCCACCAAAGACGAAAGGATGGAAGCATACCTCGGAGTCGTCAAGAATCTGGCAAAACAGTTCGGCAAATTCTCTTTGGAACGAATCCCGCGAAGCGAGAATACTTAAGCCGATGCTTTAGCATCACTAGCCTCGACTTCCGACCCGGATCTAAAAAGGATAAACCAGTGGAATTCATCGAACGTCCTAGTATCGACATAGGCGAGCCGGAGATCCTGATGACGATAGTCGAAGACGAACCTGAAAACGATGGAGAACTCATCGGGAATTTACCCGCAGAAATGGTCGTAGACGACGACACAGAGTATGGATGCGACAAGGAATGGTTGGGTCCGATCCAGGTCCACATAGCAGATGGCGAGGTCCCAGCAGACAAATGGGCGGTTTGCAAATTGAAAGCTCAAGCGGCTCTATATATCCTTATCAGAGACGCCGTGTTCAGATAGAGATTGTTCGGCCCGTTACTCAAATTGAAAGCTCAAGCGGCTCGTGCAGAAATCACTCTGGTGGACGAGCCTTAGCAATCAAGACCAAACGTCACGGCTATTTCTGGCCGACAATGATCGGCGATTGCGAAACCTACTCGAA
>OVBJ01003389.1:0-12404 GCA_900406535.1 Noccaea bulbosa
TATATATATATATATATATATATATATATATATATATATATATATATATAGTAGAAAAATAAGAGATCATTACAAAATAAAATTAATTAGCTTATTGTGACTTTGATTATCATCTCATATTTTACCGTGATTTATTTTTTGTTTGGATTGATTTATATTATCATCTCATATTATGATTGATTTAGTTTGGGAGAATAGTGAATATACACCAAAAACTAAAAATTCTTGTTTTTAAATACTTTTTTTGAAATTTCCCAAATTTAGACTCTAATATCCTTGCATATGCTAATAATATAAAATAAATATTTTTACAACTTAAATTTTTTACAACAAATTTTAATAAATTTAATAATATTATATAAAGATTTTAGAATTTATATTATATAAATTTAATAATATTATATAAATTTAATTTTATATTGCAAAATAAAATTAATTAGCTTATTGTGACTTTGATTATCATCTCATATTTTATCGTGATTTATTTTTTGTTTGGATTGATTTATATTATCATCTCATATTATGATTGATTTAATTAGGAGAATTGTAAATATACACCAAAAACTAAAAACTCTTGTCCTCTTATACCTTTTTTGAAATTTCACAAATTTGATATAAAATAAATATTTTTACAACTTAAAATTTTTACAACAAATTTTAATAAATTTAAAAATATTATATAAAGATTTTAGAGAATTTTTTTCACAATTGTTTTTTTTGAAATTTGAAGTTTACAAAATTAAATGAAGTTTGGTTCTACCAAGTTCGGTTTTCAAAGTAGAATATGTCTTCTAATAAATGTTCTAACATCTATCCATCGTAGAACATGAATTCTATCATATGTTCATTCATCTACCGTCGTAAAATTTGTCTTCTGCTAACTATCATACATTCTACGTACCTCTGGTAGAATCTATATTCTATCATAGACATTTTTTCCTACCAACAGTAGAATATGTATGCTACCGTAAACACTCTTTTCTACATTTTTTAGATTGTATGTTCTACCGAAAATAATGTCTTCTACAACTCGTAGAATATGTATTCTACTAAAAACAATGTCTTCTACCAATAATATTCTACCGTTGACACTTATTTATACGGAAGGTAGAATTCATCTTCTGCGAAAATCTGAGAAAATATAGCGAAAATAGTAACTGAATATTTAAAAATCTTTTGAAAAAAATTATATTTTCTTTTCAGTTTTCTCAGCAAAAAAAGAAAAAAAAATATTGTTTAATTGTTTAATTATTTATCTAAACTCCTTTTTATTTTAATTTTTTAATTATTTATTAATTATGAATTCACTTAAAACATAATTTGAGAGTTAAAACTGACTTTAAATTTTAATAAAGTGTAAATGAACAAGATTTTTTTAAAAAAAGTATAGGGACAAGAGTTCTAAAGTGTTTTGCCAAATTTCCCATTTAGGTGTTTGTATGGTATCTGGATTTTGATTTTGATTTTTTTATTACCTAAATGTCACATATAGTTCATTATATAATATGAAGCATTTGCCATTAATTTGGGTAACGAAAGATTTCGACTTAGCCATAACATTAAAGCTCGATTAGATAGATCCATGGTGAATTACTCATGGATGAAGATTTTTCTAGCAGCCATATGCAAGTATTTGAGGTTTGAACATCTCACTTATTTAGTTTCAGCAGCCAAAATTTATTTATTTATTGTTATTATCAATAGATCTGAACTACCTGAAGTACAAAATAGATAAATTGTAGACAAAAAAACAAATGAGTAGCTAATAAATATTCTTGTTGCAACTTATATAGTATTTTTTTCTTCTTCGTAAATTGACTAGTGATTTACTTGAATCACTTGAAAAAATTGAATCAGATACCAAAACTGAAATGAAGAAAAAAATAGTTGATTCGTTTGCCAATTTGATGAACACAATTTCTACTTTTAGAATCTGGGTTAGTAAGGAAAATAGTATTTACGCACCAAATATTTGTTTTTGGTTACGAATCTTTCTTTTTATTCCTTCCCATTTCCCACGCCACGTGCAGTTGTTCTTTCATTCCATTAATTATCTAGGATGCAATTTCTAGTCTATTTGGCGAGCACGCAACTCACGAATGCATGGTAAAGGTGAACATAATGATTAATGCAAGTTTAAGAAAAATGGTTAAAACGAAATGAATGGAACATACCGAACAAACAGTGCGAAAGAAACCAGAAAAAGTGTAGCAAGCCGAAACCATATACTGTATTAGTAGTATTAAACTATTAATTAGTGCATTTTCATAGTCACCTTTATAGTCGTACTAAAAGATTAACATGTTACAATACAATAATACTAAAAAGGTCTAAAATACCAATAGCAGCTAATTGGAACCAAAACTTTCGACAATTAAATAACCAGATCGATGGTTGGGCCATTCGCTGGTCTACCATGGTGGGAGGTGGCATGTGCATAGTGGTGGAATGGTTATGATATGCCATTATCATATTCATAATCATATAACATCGCAATGTATATGCATTATTATAGTGCCCACCGTCGATCTTAAATTATTGAAGTGGTCGGTCCACTCATGCGATGTTCCACCTGTTCGTGACATTGATAATTCATTTGTAATCAATCAGTCATTCATATCCATTGAGGCTTGAGAAGATCTAATAAATACTTATGTTTACTAATTAATTAATATCTCATGTTAATGGGGGCGTCGACAAGTTTAGAATCAAGCCCACTTGGACCACTTCCATCAATAACAAAAATCATTTTCTAATTTATTCAGTTTAGTTATCAAAATGGCTGTTGCCTGTTGTAAGTTGTAAGTTGTAACTTGTAAGTATTAATGGTTCTAATTTATTCAACTAGATTGATACACCCGCGACTTGCGCGGGATTTTAATATAAAGCTATTAACAATATAAATAATTTAAAAAGATTAAAAGTATTAATATTATAATTTTCAAAGAAAATTTATAAGTATATGTATAAACAAAATAAAATTTACCAAATAATATAATATGTATATATATATATATTATTTTAGATTAATATGTTTCTTTAAAAATTAAACATAAAACTTTAAATACCACATGATAATAAAAACTTATTTGGGACATTCGCGTGAAAAAATATGTATTTAATACATAATTTAAAGAGAATTTAATGTTTTGTGATCTAGAGAGAATACTCTACTATGATATATAAGATTTAGATATCAAAATGGCTATTGTATTCTCGACTTGTAATTTGTAAAGTAGTATTAAAAGTCGGAGATCAGTTTTCATTACATATAGACATCTGGCAGGTAGAAAATTCAAACAACATTTTTACCAAAAAAAAAAAAAAAATTCAAACGACATCTTCAAATCCATTTACCACGACGAATCTAAACTTATTCACGTTTTATATTTTAAATAATACGATATATAGTAACCAGAAAATAATATAACAAAGTCGGTAAAGTGAATACTGTCATGAGTATTGTTGTATATACGTATATAGATTTCCTTGATTTATTATATATAAATATACACTACATTTGAACACTAAAAATTTATAAAAAGAAATTCCCCGACAGAGTTGTGTTGAAAAAAAAGAATATCAAAAGAGTAGGATGATAAACAAGTCATGATTAAGACAGCCTGATTATGTTTGATTGATTAAAGTTGAGCCAAACTTACTAAACATGAAAATGCTAACAATTTTTCTTATTTTCATGTTGGAGTTTATATATATGAAAATAAAAAGCAAAACGATAACCGAAGGCAAAAGCATCGTATCATGTCCGCTATCCTCCATCTCCCTCAATTATATTTTTCATAGTACTTTTATCCACTACAAGAAAAAAAAAATAATATTGCAAATTCAGCCACTTTCAATACATGACACGAAAACCCCTGGCAATAAAATGCTTTCACACATTGGCCACAATATTTTGAACATGTTTAATTTTGACCTCCACACTTAAAATTGTTGCTAAACGGTCACGAATTGATGCAGTGGCCAAATGACTGTAGGCTGTAACAATGTGAACAAAATTGGCTACTACTCGGCAACAATTTTGTTCAGTTTTGCCACATAATTGTTAGTAACCACAGGGATAGTTGATAAGATTTTGAATTTTCGATTTTGATAAAAAACCAGAGGTTTATACAGAAATGCATCACAAACAAATTTCTTAAGATCAAATTTTTCGATTTTAAAAGAGAGAGAAAAAAAAAAAAAGTCTATTATAGCAACTCTTCATGAACAATAATAAAATCTCAAAGAGTAGTTTGAAACTGATAGCCAACAAAAAAAAAAAAGCATCGGCAAAACTATGGAATCCACATCCACAAGTCATCACTGTGCACCAGCTGACAAGAACGCACTTCCAGGCTGACGCTTAGCCAACGGACCATGGCAAGACATAAACTTAGCATTCACACCATCAGGCACAATCCTCTTCTCTTGCCTTAGCTTAGTGTAATCAGCACGGTTAAACTTTGTAAATCCCCTGTAAAAAAAACAAAAATCCAATACTCAACATCAACAAGTAGCCCCAAAAGAGAAATCCTTACAAGAATCGAATTAGTTGTCTCAACACAAACCATACCATTTCCTGCTAACAATAATCTTCTGACGACCAGGGAACTTGAACTTAGCACGTCGAAGAGCCTCCTGAGCATGATGTCCATGAGCGTCTTTGCAACGAACAGAGAGAAGAACCTGCCCAATGGCGACTCTAGCGCAAGTACCAAGAGCTTTCCCGAAAGCACCTCTCATACCGGTCTGAAGCCTATCAGCTCCGGCGCAAGAAAGCATCTTGTTGATCCTAAGAACATGAAACGGATGAACCCTAATCCGGAGATGGAACGCGTCTTTGCCCGCGGATTTCACCATGTACTTGTTGCAAGCGATCCGCGCAGCTTCGAGAGCTTCGCTCGACACGTTCTCTTTCTCCCACGAAACCAAATGAACACAGAAAGGGAACTCGTCGACTCCTTTCTTCTTCATGCCAACGTCGTAGATTCTGATCTTTGGGTCTGGAACTCCACGGCAGTATCTTGATTTAGGGTATGGCTTTCCCTTTATCTGACGGTAACATCTCGCAGGTCCTACAATTTTACATCTTCGATGTTAAAAAGATGAATCTTTTTGTTTTCTCTGATACTTAACAATGTTAAAAGATGAATCTTTTGTTTTCTCTGATACGCAAATCAAACAAAAGCCTAATCCAATTGTAAATTCCGAGCTTAAGCAAACCTAATCTGCGATTCGAGTGATGATGATTCAACCTAATTTCTACTGTTGCATCAATGAATAGCTCAATTGAGCAAATCAAATTTATGAAATTAGCGAAAACTACTTAAAAACCCAATTCCGAGAAATCCATTTCCGATGAGATCGACAAACACAAACACTAGCGAAAACGATAAGAATGAGAGCAAAGATCAATCCTTTTCATATAAAGTCGATTACTTTCAGCGAAATTCGGAGCGCAGATTAGTGAAAACAGAAGCAAGATTAAGAGATGAATTAAGCAATCTACTTACTTCTCCCCATCGCGTTGGTTCGGCTTCTTTGTTAGGTGTTTGAAACTCTAGAAATGAAGAAGACGACGGCGTGAAATTTTATACGAGAAAACAAAGAGCCCTAACTCTCTACGTCACGTAACCGGATTTGAACAAAAAAAACAAACTTGGCCCAATAAGAGTATAAAGGCCCAATACGACATTTTACTCGGGAAAACAGAGACGTCGCCGGCGTTTTCCGATGACATTGGCAATTCCGTCACGCCTCAGTCGCAATTTCGTGCTAAAAATCTATTCTACAAGATGGAGGAAGAGAAAACCAAAGTGAAACCCAATGAGATCACATTCTTGGTTGTGCTGAATGCAATTCTTTTGGCTCGAACAAATGCTGTTGCAGGGAATACACAAGATCAACAAAACTCATTAGGTAATGAGTTGTATAAAGAGAAAAAAGAAGTTGGATACAGTGCCATTGAAATAGAGTAGTAGTAGGGAGGCAAATCTAAAATTAAAAGGTTTCATATTTTAACATAAAAAAGAAAAAGAAATATTTTCTCTGTCTTTCTAAACCCTACATAATAAGCTATAACCTTTAAAAATTAATTGTGTGCTTCCATTATTTTTTTTCTATCTTTAATTGTGTGCTTCTATCTATTTAAAAGGTAAATTATGTCTTCCAAAGTTCAAGAAAACAATGGAGATTATCTGACTCTAAAACAATTGGATCGAAATCAAAATTATTTTCGTACTATAATATGGATTATTCGAAACAAAATAATATCCTTATGGGAGTTCTATTACTTGATGAAAATGCTTATTATAGAATTATTACATGACTATTACTTTTTATTATACATCATAACTGAAGTATATTATGTTATTTAAAATTTTCTTATCGAGGTTTCAATATTATTTTAGTTACACAAAAATGTTAAGATAAACTCCGCGTGGCCTTATCTAGTACAACTGTATAAGGACTCGAAAACTAGAGATAAATAGAAGGGTCTCGAAAGATAAATACAAGATTGAGAAGAGAGTTAATTAGGGTTTTGGCGAAATAGAAAATTATTTTAGTTTTGCAATCGGGCATGGGAGGTGGCAGTGAGGGTAGACGTGATCACAGTCGGTGTCTGGTCGGGAAATTCGTGACGAAGAAGACAACTCGACCAGTGACCATAGACGAGAAGCTAAAAGAAGAACTGAAGAGAAAGTGGAGGATTTGTTCGAGAGGCTTCGATGTGTACCCATTGGACAAGGGTTTGATTTTGGTTGAGTTCTTGCTGAAAATGGACATGAATTACGTTGCAAACATAGGAATATGGGAAGCGAAAGGCACAGTTCTATTGGTCAAGGAATGGCCGTCCGTAGGCTCTGTGGCTGAGATCGACTTCTCCATGTTTACCTTGAAGGTTACGGTAAAAGGCTTGCCCTTATCACGATACACACACGAAGAAGCTCGATGCATTGGCAGAAGGCTTAGTAGTAAGCCACTTAAGGAAATAACAATTGATCCCTCAAAAAGACTGTTCCTTGTCCGTGCGGAGATTGATATTGAAAAGCCTTTAGTTCCTGGCTATTACATCGACAAACATCAACGCAAGCCAACCTTCATCCAGTTTAAGTACTCATATGCTGGGACGTTCTGTAAAAATTGTGGTATGATTGACCACACGATATGTTCGGAACCTCTCAAAGAAAGTCCTCTAACTCGTAACATCAAGAGGCCCATGTATGGTATATGGATTTACGATTTGATTTCCCAACCGGCTGATGCGAAATTAGAAATAGAATTCCCAGAGGAACTGGTGGAAGATTGGACAGAGCTGGAGGAGACCGTCCCTTACCCACAGTTCTTCATAAACCTTGAAGTTGCTTATGTTTGTGCAAGTGATCATGAGTGGCGCGGAAAGAGATTGTATCGATATAACTTAGAAGACCTTGTTGATCACGTTTTCCGAATCCCAACATCCTATCTCACAACCGCAGAATCCAGAGATGATCCATGCAAGGTTTTGGCGCGTGAGATGGATGAGAATATCCCACTCGTTGGGTTAACATTTGAGGACAAGGTGGAGATAGCTAGCAAGTTTATAGATTACACAATGAAAAGCAAGGAGGTCTGGTCAGGACGTAGATGGGTTCAAGTCAAAGTTTGCGTGATCAAAACAACCAAGATGATATCATGCGTTGATTTCCAGACAATGCTTCAAGAAAGCAATGACAAGGAATATCATCGTCAGCTTGACCACGGGATAAGAAAGATGATCGAGAGACGTGTTGAAAACTACCACGACATAGAGTCGCTGGAGTTGTGGAGGAGTTGCATTAAAGATGTGGTTGGGGAAAACCAGTTAATGCCTTTCAATCTGGAAAAGAGATGCATAGGGGCTAGGAAAGAGGCGATTGAGTATGGCATCTCCTTATGTACGGAGGTTGATAACCTTGGTAAGAGAAAGGTAAGTGGGGACGAGATGGATGAGTTAGAGCCGTGTGCAATCTGTGGAGAGGGAATGTTCCTTGGAGAGGAAGCAACTCGTATGCCTTGCTCTCATGTCTTCCACGCTACATGCATCGAATCCTGGCTTAAGATAAACTATATTTGTCCGCTTTGCCGTCATAAACCCACAAAACAAGAAAAGCCTTGTCCACATCTTATGACATACCGCCTCCTCAAACAGCGTTATCGTTAATTAATCTATTATCCCTACAGCGCTTCTCTTGAGAAGAACAGAACAGAAGGATATTTGTCTCTCCGTTGCTGGCCTGTTTCAAGCTAAGAGAGCTAGTTTCTTTTCTCTCGGGCTCTTCTTTTAAATTTTTTTTTTTTTTTTATTGTTTTCCCTCTAATTGTTATGCAAGAAAAAAAGAAAGTCCATAAATGATGCTAAGTCTACGATTTGGATAGGATATGCTACCAAGCTGAATCAAGTACAAGCAAACAAATTAAATAACAACAAAAGTGTTTGAAAAGTGCCAAAATAATATTCTATCGAGCCTCTCAGGCCTTCATTCTCCAAAAATGTTTCTTCAATATTGTTACAATGTTACTGATTATCACACGCCGCATTGATGACTGATCCATCAACATTGAGGTTCTTTCAACACAGTCTCATAAATTGAGAGATATACTAAGTTACATGTGAACTCACATATATTGCGGTGTCTTTAATTTCTGTTCTTCAGTAATTTAAATCGTGATCCACCTGCAAAAATCAAACATTAGGGTTAGAAACTTGCAAAGTGGTCGAGCTATACAATTTAGATTATGGATCATGATTTTTATTCTCTTGAGTTTGCGTCTGTGTTCCAGTGTAATACAAAAACAGAGAAAAAGAATGAATTCAACTGCTGAATATGTAATACAAAAAGAATTCGAATAGATATATATCTGATGATTTATCTCTGTTTTATAACTAACGGTTTTTGTTTTATGTCGATTTATATTTATGCTATATATGATTTCATGATAGCAATTTCATCAACTTAATGCCGATGAGATGTGTCACCATCGGTTTGTTTTAAGTTATTATTCTTGTATCCAAACAGTTTTTTTATTTTATTCTTGTATCCAAACATTATAATGTACTTCTCAATTAATATTATTATTATAAAGATGGAGTTAAGAGGCAAAGTTTTCACATTGAAATCGAACTGGAAGAAACATCATCAATCAATTCGAAGCAATATACTATTTTACTAATCGAGTAGATTAGCAAAACATAAAAGATACAAACTGAAAAAGCACACACCTAGATGGATTTAAGCAATATCCATCAATATGAAACAATAGTAGAATCCATATGTCCAGTTTCCTTATTCCTTACCAGATATAAACTGCAAATCACACCTAGATGGATTTGTTGAAGGAGAAGCAGACTCCATCGAAGTTTCCGATGTACAAGCCATCGAAAATAGAGTTTCCGATGCAAACTGTAAATCACACTGAAAATGTACAAGCCACAAAAATGGAGTTTCCGATGCAAAAATCTTCAACTAGATAATAACTAAAATCAATCAATGACCTAGCCATTAACAAACAGAGAGAGAGGAACGAAGAAATGCAGTTCCCGATGAGACTCTTAACTATCCCATTATCGACATTGTGCGAGAAAAAGATAAGAATAACAATAAAATGGAATTTCCGATTAAAAAATCTTAAATGAGCCGACGACCTAGGCCATTAATACCATCATTATCTCGCAAATCGGAGTACTCAAGTCACGAGATATCCAATCGCCGCCACTAAATCACAGAGCAAGCTCGAAATTCAGTTAAACAACACTTGAATGAAAGTTAATACCTCGATATTTGCCATTGGTGAAGAATTGAAGAGCGCTGCGAGTTTCGGAATCCGAAATTTGAATTTCTCTCTTCTTTCTCGGAAATGCTGAGAAAATGCAGAATCGGAATTTGAATTTTCTGTTTACTTGCAAAAGTTGTTTGTTCGCTCGCAGTAAAAGAGAAGAGGTACTGGGCTTTTAAACATTTGGGCCGACTTTCACCTCCTCGGCCTTTTAACTTATACTATATGATTTCGTTATTATAATATGTTTTCACATTAAAAATTTAAAAGATGGGAATACACATATGAGAATAAATTGTGGAATAAAATTCTTGGATTTTTTTTCTTTTCCAAGTTTAAATTCATAGATTTATAGTTTTGTACGAGTTCTATATTTTTTCAGTTTGGTTTGAGTTATTGTAAATTTTATTTATTTATTGTTTTCCTTATATTTTTTTGAATGAATGTAAAATTATATTCAAGCAATCAAGTGCTATCATTTTTTAGTATTGTTTTAAAGAGAGTAAGAAACAACTACCACTTAAATTCTTGTGGGAAACCAAAACATAATAAAGCAAGAAGGAAAGAAAAATCACATAAAAGTGCATACGGAGAAGATTCTTACAATGTTGATGATCACAACGATGAAGTGAAGATACTTACATGATCTCTGATCCTGAGACAGTAAAGACAATCTCCAGGATTCAACCCACAGTCGAATGTTGCTCATCTTTAACTTCAGTAAAAAATAGATATTATCATCTGCCCTGAAACACAAAGTAGTATATAGGTCTGATTACTGTACAAACTGTCAGGACCAGCCAACGAATCAACATCACATTTCAAAATCATTCATCATCAACAGATCCAGGATAAAAATTTCAACAAAAAAAGGTATTTTTTGCTTTCTGGGAAAATGCAACAACAATCTAGACACTAGTGGCCATTCGGAACCATCAACGACCATAAAATCAAAAGTACCCAGAAGAAGTAAATAATACCAAGCTAGATCAAATGTTCACAAATGCTACTCGCAAATACCAAACATGATTAAATCATTCACGCTACAACAATAATAACAAAAATCAGCTCAAAGCAAAAGTGAATCTCCTTACAAGTGAACGGGAAGCAATGTTCCCCTCCTCAATCAGAATTCGATACACCGGAATCCGCGACGGGAAAATTCTTCGAGTCAAATGCTTTCTACTTTCTCCACATAGCGAAAGTGTTATATCAAAAGAAAAAAAAAAAAAAAAAAAAAAGGGGTNATTTGATATTGTAGAGTTTTTGTTTAGATTAAGAAGTAACTAATACATAACTTTAAGTGTATAATTTTTCTCTCACTAACCACTTTATCAATAATTTGAACCAATAGCAATTCAATAATATTCTTGAATTTTACAGCCAAATTACTTTTGTTAGTAAACAATAAAAAATAAATCTAAAAAAATCAAGTTTTGTGGAACAAGGACAAAATTCTAACAATTTGTTTACAGCTAAGAATTAAATAAAGGTCGAAAAGAGAAGGGAGAAATCAAATAACATTCAAAACAAAAAAACAAATAACACTCTTTTTTTTTTCCTTTTTTCTTTTGAAATAACACTTTCGCTACCTGGAGAAAGTTAATAATATAGAGAAAGTAGAAAGCATTTTGGAACAAAGGCTGTTGACAAAAAAAAAAAAAAAAAAAAAAAAAAAAAAAAAANAGCATTTGACTCGGAAACTTTTCCCGTCGCATATATCATTATATTTTTTTGATAAATTCCATATATCATTTTATATTTTTTTTAAAAAAGAGTTGTATAATTTTTTTTTTTTTTTTTTTTTTTTTTTGGAAAAAAAAAAAATTTTTAANAGAAAGAAAAGAGTTGTCTAGTTTACAACAAAATAAGAGACTAATTATTTCAAACATATATATTTGCGGTAGTGTAAAACCATTTCATAGATACAAAAAAAATGATATTTTGCTGTTTCTCGTTTATTTTTAAATACAAAAAGACAATCATTCTGCTGGCAATGATGATTTGTTATTATTGCTATACTCTTTTGTTTTCTCTTTCTTCTTTCTTTTTTTTTTTTTTTTTTTTTTTTTTGAAAAAAANTTTTTAGGAAATAAGCATCTAAGTCAACTTTTTGTTTTTGTTTTTTCCATATATTACATTCTAATAATCGGTATTAGAGATATAATCTTCTTGTTCAATCTTCATAAGACATTTTGTTTGTTAATAAGATAATAAAATGTTGTGAGTTCAATATGATAATGTATACTTTAACAATATTTAATTTATGTGTGACATTTTCTGCCTACTGCTTATTCTATTGAATCGTGTGTTCTGTTTAATTATGCAAGTTCTTGGTCATGTTTGGACTTGCTCTATTGAGTTGTTGAATTTGTTGTCTTTTCAAATATTTAGTAAAACAAAGAATTTCTCTTACAACTTTATATAGGGCCCTTTTATATATTTGCAGAGAGCAAGTCCAAAAGTGTAATTTTGAAAATTAATACACTAGAGGTGTAGTTTTGAAAATTGACAACTCAAGAGTTGTACTTCTCAAAATTTATCTTTTACAATTTGCTACGTTCAAAATATCGGTTATCGCTAATCGTTCGGTCGGGCAGCGATAA
>OVBJ01003390.1:0-12398 GCA_900406535.1 Noccaea bulbosa
TCGGTAGACCTCACACGATTTTATAGATTTTAACCTAAATGTCTTTGCTTAACTATAAATGATTTATTTGTATGCATTCATATTTTTGGTAGATGATAATATCTATATTTTAATTATTCATATAGGTTTTGTTGTCAAATTATTTTTTATTTAATTGTTAATTAAAATTTAAGATGTTATTAATAGGTAGATCTCCAAGTTTGTCTATCCGGTAGATCTAACCGGTAGACCACATCGTCTGGAGGTTAAAATCGTAATCAANTTAAAATTTAAGATTAAAAGTACAAGTAAATTTAAATTTCAATTTAAAACATAATGTCGCTAAAAAATTGGATTATGGCAAAATAATAAACAAAAATATTATCAGATACTAAGAATAACAATCCAATTTTTTACAAACTTTATACAATAACAATCCAATTTATCTCCTTCATAATATTCCATATAATATAATTCATATTCTAGCCATGAGGTTATTGTTGTTAGTTTCTTAATTATCGGTTTTTTTATGGTTATTTCGTGCTATTTCTCTACATTTAATATGAGATAAATAATTCCTGAAAAAAATAATTTTTGGCCTAAATTTGGCAATTTCCTTTTTAAAAATTAGCAAACTATTTTCTTCAAAAATATCTATTAAAAAAAATGATTTATTTCAATATGTGATGGGCTCATGCTGAGTCACTCAACCTCAATTGTGTGACTGTGTCATGCATTCTGCAAAACTACTTTCGTAATATAATATCTTCCTCCCTCTTATTTTTCTTTATCATAAGTAGATATGTTATAATATAATACTATATCTAACCGAAAATAAACTCAACATGCAACATCCATTTCAAACTTGTTCATCCTCTAGTCTCGGTTCACCCAATTTGTGCCCAAGCACCTAAGCTTGGTATGCCTGCGTGCACCACAAACATCATATAGTATCCTGGAGGAGCAATCTCAGCCGTTGATGGACCCAACACATTGATTTTATATGTATTCGTTAGCCCATCACGCGTCACAGAGAGTAACCTTAAGATCACCATCCTCTGATTCATCGCCAAGGAGTGCGTAGTGAACGAAGGTGCAACTATCCTCACAGAGAGAAGATCAATGGTCAGAAACTGTGGTATGGATAAATTGACGTTGAACATTCTGGTGTAACTCAGAACTTTGTCACTGGTCAATATTTTCGGTCTTGTTGGATCGTATGTGAAAGATAGATAAGGAGGAGAGTACGCCTCGAGGCTTAATTCCGTTGGATACTCGACGTTGGTAAAGTTGTAATAAACGTGAGGATTACTTCCACCTATTAAAACCCTGCCGTCTGGTAATAAAACCGCCGAGGAATGGTACATCCTAGGACGTGATGACATAGACATAACTGAGAACCGGCGATCAATTGGGTGATATATAACCGGTCGGGTTACCGGGTCACGTGCGTTCTCCCACCCGGCTGTACCAGCTTCTGCACCGTTTACAATAATGACGTTACCCGTTGGTAAAAGCAGCATGTCACCCATGACACGTGGCAATGGCATGATTTCCATCTCCCAACGTGGATTTGGATCGGTAAGCTTAAGCCTCCCGCACGATGAAGTGGCACGCTGGAATCCGCGATTGCTAATTGCACGTTGGAAGGCTCCTTTAGGAGCGCCTCCACAAACCATGATCTCAACTTCCAAAATATTATTAGTTTCATCTAATGGAAAGAGTATGGAAGAGCCACTGCTTGGGTAATTCCTTGGATCACCACCTGGAATCTCTGGAAACTCTCTCACGATTCTGTTTTTTTTGTAATCAAACACAATGGACCTTGTGTTAGCGAAGACAAATAAGTTTCCATCCGGTAAAAGATGTAGGAACGGATATAAGTTGTTCTCGTTATTCGCATCTGAAGTTTCTCTAAGAAATTCAAATCTAGTTCCTCTATACCGATGATAATCGGGTCGAGGAAAAATTTCAAAGTTGAATTGTCTTCTTCCCCCGACCACAATTATCCGTCCATCGGGTAAAATTTGGTTGGTGGCATACCATCTACGTTGAGCTAGATACTGAGGAAACTCAATCCAGTCACATGTTTCACTAAAACCGCAAGGGGTAAACATTCTAGCCGCGCGCTCACCATCATTGTATCCACCGGTTTGAACCAACGTCCCGTTGGGAAGAACCGAACCTGAAGAACACCATGTATCGGTTTGGACTTTTAATGCACGGTATGTGTTGGAGACAACATCATAGAGAACAGAATGTGCGGAGCAATCGAACTTGATCGCGGTGTCACTAAGGTCAAATCGACAAATGCCTCCCGGTAGAGAAATATTAGAGATGCCGAAATCGGTACGATCGAACATTATAACCATGCCGTTGTGTAGGAGTTGCATGTGCATGGCGGATATACCAATACTCGGTATCAACATTTCCCATCGATCGAGTTGCATCTGAAATGGGAGAGGTTGACATTCAGATAATATGGTTGTGGAGAGGCATAAGATAAATGTTGTGACGATGAATGTTTTCTTGGAGTTGATCATAGTGCTGCCTTTGTTCTTGGTTGGATGGTGAATTTTAAGTTAGAGTTTGGTGATCTATTTTCTTGTTGAAGAATTTGGTTAGAGTACGTCCAGTTATATATTGCCACTGATTCGTTTACACTAAATTATTAAATTTTTAAATTTGACGATTCTTGTATATGTATTAGGACAACCAATTCCTTAGATATACGACATTTATGACGGGCTTCAGATAATGTAGTAGAAAAAATAGATTCATAACAATAAGGTTATTCAATTTTGGGTAATCGTAAACCTAAACTCGACTCGTGGCTGAGTTGGGTTTTAATAAATCCAAAAGATTTCAAAATCATTTCTTAAAAATTTAAAACATCTTTTTCTTAAATTTTTTATAATTTAACTAACTAAATATGTATTTCTTACGTTTGTAGCTAATTATAAAATCAATAAAATATAATTTTTCATTTAAAAACTCTACCAAAATTAATATTTGATGTTTATGATGTGCTAAGTTACAATTATTTCAAAATTTTGTGAATAATACATATATTTAAAAAAAAAACAAGTTGCCGAAGAAATACGTTGGGCTTAAATGATACCTATCTTTAACATGTTTTTTGTTTTGTTTTAAAGATGTGATTCTAGAGAATAGAATCAAGCCCGTTGTATTTTAACCACCTATCTAGTCATCTTGAAGTATTTATTGTATAGGGTAGAAAAATTGTATCAATGGTATATCTAAAATCATATTTAAATGGGCAAAAAAGTTAAAAATTATACTGTCAGAACAACAAAGCATAAAAGAAATAACAATAGGGCCATCTTGAATTTTAAGAAAATCTCGCTAATCACAAGATTATACTTATTTAAAATAAATACATGATCTATCAATAATGTTAGAGAAAATTAGTTAGATTGACACCCATTCAACATAATATTACTAGATTGGCACCCATTCAAAAATAACAACTCCTTTTTGGGTAAAAAGACGGTTAAACCATCCTAAGAACATTTTATTAGATCATGCCATTATTCTAATTTTAATTTTAAAATTAAATATAATTAAATAAAAACTGAAATCAATTAGATATAAAACCCTTTTTTCATTGCCGCAAAAACGCGACAAGTTTCTTCTTCTTCTCGTCTCCATCGACTAGGACTTCTTCTTCTTCTCATCTCCATCGACAACTACCACTTCTTCTTCTTCTTCTCATCTCCATCGACTACCACTTATTCTTCTTCTCATCTCCATCGACAACTACCACTTCTTCTTCTTCTCATCTCCATCGACTACCACCACTTCTTCTTGGATCAACAAGTCACAAAAATCAATTTTCTCTCCAGTTTCGGTAGGCCCATCATACTCTGTTTGTTTCGAAATTGATTTCACTCTATTATCCCCTGAAAATTAAGTCTGAATATGGGGATTTCGATTTTAGCAATGTTAGAGATGTTCAATGGTGGAAGCAGTTTTAATTGCACTCTTTTATCCATTTTCTGTTAATTTTTATTGCACTCTATTAGAGATGTTGAATGGAAAAGAGAGTTTTGTTTGCACTATATTGGAGATCTCTAATTGAAATTGATTGCACTCTATTAAAGATGGTCTGAATTTTTTTTTGTTTTCTATTGCTAGATATGGCTCCTTCAAGTACAGAGTCTAATTATCCTCAACTACTCTATCCAAAGGGGAAAGCACCAAGTCAAAAGAAGAGCATGAGTTACTATAGCTACTTGTCTAATTTTCAAATGGTTCAAGCAGCCGTTGGAAACGATGCATGGGATGCTTTGAAAGAATCTTCAGTTGGTGTTTTTCTAAGCTTTTATGAATTGGAACCCATATGGAGTGCGAAGCTGGTTCACTACATTCTCACTCATCAGCTAGTAGTGAAGAAAAAATATGAGATATGGTCATTGATAGATTGTCAGCCAATTCGTCTATCATTGATAGAGTTTGGGGAGATAACCGGCTTGAATATTGAACCATGTAACGTTGAAGACACTTTTGATGTGGATCATAGTGTCTTCTGGGAGGAATTACAAGTTTCTCCAGCCGTTGGTCCTAACCTGCTTGAGCTGAGAAAGGTGTTCAATAGATGTAGTAGGTGGAGTTTTGAAAAAAGAAGAAGCTTTGGATGGTTGTGTATCTTGCACATTGCTGTCTACGGCATGGCTCCAACGAGTAGAATCCCTTTGGATGCTGCCAAACGAGTGCTTGATGCTGGCGTCTTTGAGAAATATCAGTGGGGCCGTGTTGCTTGTAAGAGCTTGAAACGCTCTATTAAGTGTCTCAATTTCGACGCCAAGGAATCCTATACAATGGAAGGATTTGTTCACGTGTTACAAATATGGGCATATGAGGCTATTACTGGTGTAGGAGAGCATTATGGGAACAAGATTGCTGGTGACAAAGTTCCGATGCTATCATGGACTGGATCTCATGCGCGATTTGAGGCTGACAAGTTTATAATCCCCGAGAAAGAGGCTCACGACAATAAGGTACACTTTTGTGATTTTCCAAAAACTGCAGGTTTTCTGGGTTTTAAGGTGATTTGTAGTCAGGTTATGAGTCTGAATCCATGTTTGTTTAATCTTAGGTATTTACTGCAGCAACACCTTCGAACATAAAGCCTTATTTTGATCCAATTCTAATGATATTGTTAGGAATCGCCAATCAAAGTAACACATGGACTGTTTTTTTTCAAAAACGGCAGGTTTTCTGTTATTTTTGGGTGACTTTTAAGGTGATTTGTAGTCCGGTTATGATTTCGAATCCATGTTTGTTTGAACTTACATACTTACTGCAGCAACACCTTCCAACATAAAGCATTTTCGTGATCCATTTCTGATGATATTGTTGGGAATCGCCAGTCAAAGTAGCACACATGGACACTGTTTTTTTTGACAAAAACTGCAGGTTTTCTGTTATTTTTGGGTGATTTTTAAGGTGATTTGTATTCCGGTTATGATTCCAAATCCATGTTTGCTTGATCTTACATATTACTGCAGCAACACCTTCCAACATAAAGCTTTTTCGTAAACTGTTTGTGTAACAGAACATGAATGTTCGTCAACAAAAACACGAATAGTAAACTGTTTTGAATCTCCGACTGGGGTTGCTCTCACTCTCCATGAACAACCTTCTACCCAACACTTAATAACTAGCTTGTCTGGCCGTGACCTGGCTACTTTAAAATCAAATTGGTGGAGGACTGACAAAATCTTCAACCTTGTTACCAATGCATCTTTTGACTCAAATCGTTGTCCGACAGCGAGATTGAGTGCAGATAGTTCTAACTTAACATGTGCATTCGTCAATGTTGAACCAGTCTTCATACTTGGAAAATTTTTCTTATTCGCTTCTCCTTCAGGAGCTAACCCGTAAAGAGTAAAGTCCTCATCACCCGAGGATGCTCCATCTGAATCATCACACCAATCGAACCTGTCATCCTCATCGTCGTCATCCTCATCCTCATCATCCTCTTTGTCCTCTTCCTCTTCGTCATCTTCATCTTTCTCCAAACCTTTTGTCTTTAGTTCGACACATAGCTGCACCTCATCTGTTTTTAATTGTTCCAAATAGCCATCCAATTGCCTTCGAGTTCCAACATCTACAGGCGGTGTGTTTTCCGGTAACGTCGACAAAACCCTCTTCGGAAACATGTAGCTCAGTTCGACCTCATAAAGCTGACTGTCGATGTTGTATTCTGCAATCACCGTCTTTACAAAATCGCCAAAAGCAGTTCCCTCGTTTGCTCCTATCTTTTTCTTCCCTCTTTTGTTATCAATTCCAAACAGCCATCTGTTATTCTGAAACATCCACCTACCGCAAATCAGATGAACAACAACCATTGTCCCAGAAACAGAAATGGAGTAAAGGAACCCTAAATTGATAAGAGAGAAAGAAGCTGACTTTGGGCAAAAGAAGAAAATTGTTTAGATTAGGTTTTTTCAGTTTGTCGTGGATTAAAGTTACAAGGTTTAATTCATGGTTCAATTCGTTGGTTTAAATTAAGTTGATTTGGTTCGATATTGTTAACCATATTTGGTTATGTTTTGTTTAATTTGTTAGAGAAATATCTGTGGCCATTAGAAAATAAGTCTGTGTTCAAAGGAAAACAAACTTTTCGAATAAACATGTAACTTAAGAAAATAAATCTATGAAAACATAATAAGTTTGTCAGAATGGGTAAAATTTAGTTTAATTTGTGGTTAAAGGAAAATAAGTCTATTAAAAATTAATTAAGTCTGTCAAAATTAAATAAATCTATTGTCAAATAAAAACAAATCTGTAGATTGTAAAATAAGTCTATCAAAATTAAGTAAGTTTGTTCTCAAAGAAAAATAAATCTATAGAAACTAAATAAGTTTTTCAAAATTAAGTAAATCTGTATGCAAAGAAAAATAAAAATCTATGGATCTTTAAATAAATCTATCAATTTTAAATAACTCTGTGGCTAAAGATAAATAAATCTATTGCATCAGTAAAATAAATCTATTGGTTTAATTTTCCAAAATTAATAAGTCTGTTGATTTATTTTTGAAATTATTATAATGGCATTTTAGTAATTCAAGTTTTTTAATAACAAATGATTTGAGGGTAAAATAGGTATAAAAAACTCATTAGTAATTAAAAAAAAATTAGAGCTAATCTAGTAATAAAACCTTGAATTAGGGCCAAACTAACTTTTTCCCGTAATGTTATTTTTATTATTTTAACATTTCTTTCAGTTGAAATTTCATCATGTGAGTTTATGTTGAATGTCAAAGTTCATCACTTAAGAAATCTCTCTGTTTTCTTCTTCATTCTGGTCAAAGTGAACAAAAGTCAGATTCATATAAATCTAATAAAGAAATAACTGTTTTTGCATTAATTGAAAAGATAAATAAGTATGAGAACGCGTTTTGGGATATAACTATTTAAGAGATAAATAAGTATGTGCACGTTATCGCAGCAAGAACTAGAGAGTGTTGTTGGACGTGTGTTTACATATTGTTAAAAATAAGATTATCATTATACATTGATAAAACAAAAAAAACAGACATAAATTATTGTGATAATTTTGAAGTAGATTAAATGCACTTTGCCTTTGGAATGGTCGAAATATTTGGAAGTAAATAATGGGCACTTCTTGCATTGTATATATTTAAGAGGAAAGCTGTAAAGAGTACTAATATATTTATGTTGAAACAACCAGTCTTTCAAAAAAAAAAAACCTAATTAAATAGCCCAGATTAATATTCCCATAAATATTAGTTTTCAACAGCTACCACAAACAACAAGAAACAATGCGGAAATTTCAAAAAATAAATAAGTAATTTAATCAATAAATACATAATTCAATTAACCAATATTCAAAACAATAATAAATAAATAAGTCTAGCAACCTAAACACCATGTGTTAACAATTCGAAACAACAAAACTCAGGTAAATCAAATATCATATCATCCTCTCCTCAGTCCGATTCTGCGATCACAATTAGCCTTTACCTGCATCTCATTACGAAAGAGATGCGTAAGTATTATCATAAACACTTAGTGAGTGGATCACTCCGCCTACAGGCCAATTATGCAATTACTAGACAATACCCAATAGTAAACAACATGACCACAATTTTCAGTAATAACAGCATCACAACAATATACAGCAATAACAGCAATAACAGCAATATCCTGAACAACAATATCAATTAAACAATTAACCACAATTCAACAGTCCATAAACAATCAACCACAATTAACCACAACTCAAATACGAGAAAACTCTCGAGCAGAAACAACGGTGTCGATCGACGCTCAGAGAGTGTCGCTCAACACACTTGCCTGGTGTCCACCGACACCACAAGGGTGTTGCTCGACACTTGCACTTTGGTGTCGACCGACATCAAAAAGAAGTCGCTCGACACCGACTCGAGGATCTGAAATCTAAATCAATGAATCCGCCCAGAAACACGGCAAACACTACCAGAAACACAATAAAAAGATCACAACAAGATTTCCAACATGAACAAAGGGGAGAAGGAGAGAACGATGAACAGCAATGAAGAACAGCCTCAGGTCAATCCAGAAGCTCATAATCTCTCCAAAATCGCATCCTTTCTCTCTAGAAACTCCGTCTTTCGAATTATGTGCCAAGAACACGGCGACAGCCTTTTTAACTCGCGACCTAGGGTTCTCTAACTAAACCGGCCCAAACCAGACGACTTAAATTGAACTGATCGATTTTCACATAACCTGTGTCGATCAACACCACTCTTAGTGTCGCTCGACACCCTTTTGTCGAACCAACAGCTTCGAACAGAAATCGAATTAAACCGAATCGATTTCGCTAACACTACAAGAAAACAGTGGGATTTGCGATGGAAATTTGCGTCGCAACGACAGTTCCGTCGCAAATCCGTTGCAACCTTGCGATGGAAACATCTCTGTCGCAAGTTTGCGATGGAATATATTATGTCGCAAGTTTGCGATCGGTTTGCGAGGGAAACAAATCCTTCGCAAATTTGCTACAGTATATTCCATCGAAAGTTTGCGATAGATTTGCGACGGAAAATTACCCCTGGCAAATTTGCGATGGAATCGTTTCCTTCGTAAATTTGCGATTTTGCGATGGAAACGACTCCTTCGCAAATTTACGACGGAATCGTTTCCATCGCAAATTTGCGACGGAATCGTTTCCATCGCAAATTTGCGACGGAATCGTTTCCATCGCAAATTTGTGACGGAATCGTTTCCGTCGCAAATTATAATTTTTTTTTAATTTTAATTTAATTTTAAATTATCAAATTGTTTTTAAATTTTTTTAATAATAAATAAATTAAATGAAAAAAACGAAATCAAATATTAAATTAAATAAAATTTTAATTCAATTATCATTAAAAATACTCATAAATAACATTAAAAAAAGAAAAAAACAGAAAAACAAAAACTAAAATTCATCGGATGGTGCGCTGGTTCTGGCCTGATCCGATCCGCCGATTTCGCCCGCTCTGCTGGTTCCGCCCTCGACTTGCTGCTGGTTTGGATGCAAACGGGTCAGAATCTCCTTGAGCTTCGGATCCGACGCGCCCAAGTAGTCGAACACCTCCTCGAACACCGCAACCTTTGACTGTGTCGCAGTCAATTCTGACTGTGTTGCAGTCAATTTATCCTTCAACTCAGCAGTCTCGTTGGAATCCTGGAACCGAGTTGAAGCGGAACCGCTCGCAGTATCGATTTGGGAGTTAAAAGAACCCCCCCCCCCCCCCCCCCCCCCCCNTAATTTAAACTAAAAATATGATACAAATTTACCTGAATAAAAATCTTGTTCTTCATGGCCACGGACGAAGCAGAAGCGATGCTCTCGGGATCATCATTCTGAGTCAACTCTTGTAGTTTCGAATTGATGTCGTTGTAGAGCTCCTCAGCATCGTCATCGAGGAAAGTGCCATCCAGATTCCGCTTCACCTCCTCGAGAACTGCCAGCCAATCCATCTCCGAATCTCTTTGTTGCTTGGCCTATAAAATAATTTTGATTTGATGAATATGATTAAAAATTAAAGAAATAAAAATATATTTAAAAAATGATTAATAAAAAACTTACAAGGATTTCCCCGCGACGAATGAATGAAGTTCGGCTGGATCGATGTGTAGATTTACTGCTGCTCTTTGCCCGAGCGGACTTGCTGTTGTCACTCCTTTTTAGGTGATCCGGATTCTTCCAATATTCAACCAAGCCCGTCCACACATTCGGATCAAAGTGAAGTGGCTTGGCAGCATCTCCCTTGGCGAGCCACAACTTCGTCAACCGGGATACCATATCAGGCAACCGATCATGGACTTTGGCGCATAACTCCTTAAAAACCGTATCGGTAATGCGCTCTCCCAGTGATACTTGTGCTTGAAAAAAAAAAACTATAATATAATCTTAGTGATCAGCAATAAGAAAATATTTTTAAAAAGTAAATAAAAATCACACTAAAACTTACAGCAAAAGTACTGAACCAACATCAGAGAGTGGGTTCCTTCACATCCTTCCACCGGCCATAAGCATCTTGGTAATCTTGTTCAAAGATTTCCGTAACTGCTGAGGCAACGGATGAATCATGAGTGAACCTGAAAAAGAAAATAATACACTTTAACATTATAAAATGTACAATATAAAATAAAACAAAAAGTAATAAAAATTAAAAAATATATACCACAATGTTTTCGGTGGGCGACGTGGATGAAGATGAGGAAGAAGATTATGACCGGGCTCATCCAAAATTTCCCTAATAGCCGCGTAAAATGGGGCTCTAGCGGCCTCAATACGGGCCTCAACTGCGGCTGCGGCTGACGGACAAGGTGGGGACGGAGACGGAGACCGTGTCCGCTGGTGCTGCTCCTGTCCCGTAGAACCATAGGAACTACTAGTACGGGCCCGGGAACCACCACGAAACCCCCGGAACCTCCCTGCTGACTGATGTGGGCCCGGGAACCACCATGGGAACCCCCGGAACCACCTCTCTGCCGATCGAGGTACTCCGTGTAGGTGTTGTCTTGCTCCATCTGCCAAAAATTAACAGAATATTATTAAAACTAAAAATATAACAATAAAAGACAAAATAAAAAGAATATCACACTTATGATTTTATAAATGTCATACTTTTTTATACTTATCAAAAATCTGCAATAAATTAGAAAGTAAAATTAAAAGTAAATAATAATTGTACAAATAAAAATAAAAAATGCACTAATAATTGTATATAATGTATCAATTTTAAAACAATATACCAAAAATTATAAATATACATTTTATGTAATGTAACATTAATGGCTTAATTTAAGTAATAATTAGCATCACAAAATTATTCAAAATTATACTCTTACAATCTAAAATTCTTTATTGTAAACCTAATATTTTCTCTTTACACATACATTTCATAGTCTAACAAGTTGTTAATAATTATATTTATTTATTCTAATAATTTTAACAAACTGAAAATAAACAATTTGGTTATTTTTTAATTATATGAAAAACATCTATGTATATTTTGACTGATAATTTTTAATTAATACTTATAATCTTTGATGAGTTATTATTTTTATTAGTAAAGTTTTATATTTTATTTTCGTAAGTTCTACTTGCATAAAAACAGAAATATAAAAATGCATTATATTACAGGAAATATTGTTTCTGTTAATAAATTTATATATTTACTTTAGAATTTTTAAATATATATAATAAAAAATTTTATGAGAAAAATATATAGACAAAAACCAAAAACTAAAAAATCTACTATTCATCACAATTAAAAAAAAAAAAAGAGAAAATCTACATCAAAACCAAAATCAAAAACCAAAATCTACGAGAAACTAAAATCTGAAAACCATAATCCAAAATCTAAAAATCTAATCATTCAGCAATTGATTATCTACAAACAATATTGGCAAAGATGATACCTAGAAAAACGGCGGTGGTTGAGATGGCGGATTTGAGACGGCGGCGGAGATATCCGATAAACGCGGCGGCGGTGAAGCAGACAGTGGTGGAGAGATGGGATACGGGCGGGGAAGAGAAACGGCGGGGCGGGGATGAGGAGCGGAGGCGCGGGGAAACAGATTCGTCGGCCGGATCGGATCTCAGGCGGGGTGGGGATGAGGAGCGGAGGCGCAGGGAAACAGATTCGTCGGCCGGATCAGATCTCAGGCGATGCCGGCGTTAAAGAAGAAGGAGAAAGGACGGCGGACGGACCGGAGTGAGTGAGAGGAGGATTTGTCGGCGGTGGGTTTTTCGTGGAGAGGAGAAGTGAGTTTGAGGCGGCGGGTTTTTCGTGGAGAGGAGAAGTGAGTTTGTATGGGAGGCCATGCAGGACACATTTAATCTGGACCCAAGTGGGGGAGTGCAGCATGTTTGGAGCTACTTTTGTTCAGGA
>OVBJ01003391.1:0-12398 GCA_900406535.1 Noccaea bulbosa
ATATACAAAGGTTATATCATGGCAAAAACCCATAAAAACCATGATATATCACAGGGAGTGAGACAGACTTCAGGGAGTATAGTGATCTCGGCGATACAGGCGGAGCAGTTGTTAGAGAGGGGATGCGAAGCTTATTTGGCGATGATCACTATGACAGAGACTAGTGGTGAGGTGTATCTGGGAGATATTGAGGTTGTCCAGGATTTTGAGGATGTGTTTCAGTCGCTAAAGGGACTGCCACCATAGCGGTCAGATCCTTTCACAATTGAGCTGGAGCCCGGAACAACTCCGATATCGAAGACACCTTACAGAATGGCGCCAGCAGAGTTGGCAGAGCTGAAGAGGCAGCTAGAGGACCTTTTGAGCAAAGGGTTCATTCGGCAGAGTGTTTCACCTTAGGGAGCACCGGTGCTGTTTGTGAAGAAGAAGGATGGTAGTTTTCGGATGTGCATTGATTACCGAGGACTCAACCGAGTCACAGTGAAGAACCGATATCCACTCCCGAGGATATATGAGTTGTTGGATCAGTTGAGGGTTGCTACTTGGTTCTCCAAGATTGACTTGGCATCGGGTTATCATCAGATTTTGATAGATGAGTCAGTTATTCGCATGAGGACGAGGTATGGGCATTCCGAGTTTGCGATCATGCCTTTTGGTTTGACTAATGCGCCAGCGGCATTCATGAGGTTGATGAACGACGTGTTCAGGGAGCTTCTGGATGTGTTTGTCATTATTTTCATTGTTGACATTTTGGTGTATTCGAAAAGTCCAGAGGAGCATGCGACGCATTTGAGGCTAGTTCTGGAGAAGCTTCGAGAGCAGAAGCTGTTTGCTAAGTTAAGCAAGTGCAGCTTCTGGCAGAGATAGATGGGTTTTCTTGGTCACATTGTTTCTGCAGAGGGAGTTTTTGTGGATCCGGCTAAGATTGAGGCTATCAGGGATTGGCCTAGAACTAGTATTGCTACAGAGATCA
This sequence comes from Noccaea bulbosa, assembly GCA_900406535.1. NCBI lineage: Eukaryota > Viridiplantae > Streptophyta > Magnoliopsida > Brassicales > Brassicaceae > Noccaea > Noccaea bulbosa. The sequence goes on from OVBJ01003391.1 coordinate 974, forward strand.
GGAGTTTTCTGGGTTTAGCGGGCTACTACAGGAGGTTCGTCAAGGGCTTTTCTAGTATGTCTCAGCGAATGACGAGGTTGACTGGCAAGGATGTGCCATTTGTGTGGTCGCAGGAGCGCAAGGGGAGCTTTGAGAAGCTCAAGGAGATGTTGACTAGTACACCGGTGTTGGCATTACCCGATCTGGGGAAGCCTTATGTTGTGTATACAGATGCTTCAGGCATTGGTCTTAAGTGTGTCTTGATGCAGGAGGGCAGAGTGATTGCCTATGCTTTGAGGCAGTTGCAGGGCAGTGAGCGCAACCGCCCTACACATGATCCTGAGTTGGAAGCAGTGGTCTTTGCACTCAAGATATGGAGGTCTTATGTTTTGGGTGGTTCAGTGCAGATCTTCATAGATTACAAGAGTTTGCAGCACATCTTTACTCAGCCTATGCTGAATGCGAGGCAGACGCGTTGGGTGGAGTTGCTGGCAGATTATGACCTGGATATTTTTTATCATCCGGGCAAGGCCAACTTGGTGGCAGATGCGTTGAGTCGGCGTAGAGGCGATTCAGCTAGGGAGCGGGATATTGAGTCTTTGGTCGGCGAGATTAGTACATTGAGGCTTTGTGCTATTTCAGCCTTTGGGTTTGGAGGCAGCTGATCAGGCAGACTTACTCAGTAGGATCAGAGTTGCTCAACAGAGTGATCAGAGTTTGGTAGACGCTTTGCATGCAGTTGGTTCTGAGTATCTGGTCTCATCGAATGGGACTATCTTGGTTCGTGGGACTGTTTGTGTGCCCAAAGGTGAGGAGTTGAGACAGGAGGTGTTGAGAGAGGCTCATCTGAGCAAGTTTTCGAATCATCCAGGTGCGACCAAGATGTACCGTGACCTCAAACGGTATTATCATTGGGTCGGGAGGAAGAGAGATGTGGCAAATTGGGTTGCTAGGTGCAACACTTGTTCCTTGTCAGGGCAGAGCATCAGGTTCCTAGTGGTCTTTTGCAGAGTTTGCCCATTCCAGAGTAAAAGTGGGACATGATCACCATGGATTTTGTTGTGGGATTGCCTATCTCACGGACATTTGATGCTATTTGGGTCATTGTGGACCGGTTGACCAAGTCAGCATATTTCATGGCCATCAAGAAGACAGATGGAGCGGCTGTATTGGCTAGAAAGTTTGTGCGAGAGATTGTGAGGTTGCATGGAGTGCCAGCCAGTATTGTGTCGGATAGAGATCCGAGATTTGCCTCAGAGTTTTGGAGGGCATTTCAGATAGAGATGGGCACTAAGGTGCATATGAGTACAGCTTATCATCCGCAGACAGATGGGCAGTCAGAGAGGACTATCCAGACTTTGGATGATTTGCTGAGGATGTGTGTTTTGGATTGGGGTGGCCATTGGGCTGATCATCTGTATTTGGCAGAGTTTGCCTACAACAACAGCTTTCAGTCTTGTATTGGCATGGCTCCTTTTGAGGCTTTGTATGGGAGGCCATGCAGGACACCTCTATGCTGGACCCAAGTGGGGGAGCGCATGTTTAGAGCTACCTTTGTTTAGGAGACGACGGAGAAGATCCGTGTCTTGAGGCTGAACATGAAGGAGGCTATGGATAGGCAGAAGAGTTATGCAGATAAACGCACACGTGAGCTTGAGTTTCAGGTGGGAGATGGATTTTATCTCAAGATGGCTATGTTGAGGGGCCCTAACAGGTCCATAACAGAGAACAAGTTCAGTCCGCGTTTTATGGACCCGTTTCCAGTGGTGGAGCAAGCTGGGCCAGAGTTGCCACCGATTATGAGCGCCTTTCACAAGGTGTTTCATGTTTCGATGTTGAGGAGGAGTTTGCATCCTTCAGAGGAGTTAGTGGCTGAGATTCCAGAGGATTTTCAGCCAGATATGACAGTTACGGCGGTTCCTGCGAGGAATCTTGAGAGGAGAGTCAAGGTTCTGTGGAACAAGAAGGTGCCATTGCTGAGAGTTTTGTGGGACTGTAGTGGCACAGAGGAGCAGACTTGGGAGCCAGAGGAAAAGATGAAGCTGAAGTTCGGAAAGTGGTTCGACAAGGAGGTTGTGGAGTGAGCACCTTTCATCTTTGTGGTTCTAGTCTTTTTTTTGGTTTTGGTGTTGTTGTTTCTGGTTTATGTATTTTCGTTTCGTTGTACGATATACATTTTTGGACTTATATGAGATGAAGTTTTTGCCTCATATTTTTGGGTTCATGTTTGGATGTTACAAGTTTCTTTGACCGGTGGGGTCATTGGACGTTTTAGTCATATGATTTATACGCGTTTCTGAATTATTACTCGATATAGTCTAGAGACGGTGGTGTCTACGTTTTTGGGACGGTGGGTGCCCGACAGACTTATATTTGGGGGTCGCTACCTCAGTATAAGTGGTTAGTGTCGATATTGTGGTGGTGTCATCACAGTATGGATGCTTGTGACGGTGGTGTCACGGTTTTGGTACTTGTGACGGTGGTGTCACGGTACAGATATTATGACGGTGGTGTCATGATATAGATATTGTGACGGTGGTGTCGTGATATGGTTATCGAGGAGTAATAATGTCTAGAAACATGCGTATAACATAGGACTAAATGTGAGTTTTTGAGGTCTTGGGGGGGACATTTGTGTTGGGTTTCGAGGACGAATCCAGTTTAGTGGGGGAGAATTGTAACATCTGTAAACCAAAAATGTTATTTTAGCAGAGGTATTGGACGATACTTGGTATTCAGGAGTAGATTGCTGATGTCTTGCATTTTTTGCGCTTTCTAACAGTTGTTTTCACGAATTTTATCGTGTCTTTTTAGTGTTTATCGAGTCTTTTCAGGTTTAAAGACGTTCTAGGTGGAGTTTCGGCCACGAGGAGCCACGAGAAGTAAAAATGGTGAAACGGAGCAAAAAGGAGATCAAACGTGCATTCCATCTGCAAGCTCGATCGAACCACAGAGCAATTCGATCGATCTCTTGTTCATGCCACCACGAAGCTCGATCGAACCTGCCCAGACGATACTATGCATTCGACCGAATCCGTCCAGACGATGCCCAGCATTCGATCGAACCCATTCAAGTGTCAGCTCGATCGTTCTACAAAGGAAATTGAGTTAGCTATCATTTACCGCTGGTTTGAGGTCATTCCGATAAGCGGTTGAAGAGTTATGACAGTTTTTGTGAGGACATGTCAGCCTGGTGCTGCTCAGCTCGATCGACCCCACTCTTGTACAATTGCATTCGATCGACCCCGCGCTTGCACAGGTGAATTCGATCGACTCCCTACTTGCACAACTGCACGCACTCGACCGCTCACCTCCACGATGCACTCGACCGCTCACCTCCACGATGCACTCGATCGCTCACCTCCACGACGAACTCGACCACTCACCTCCATAATGCGCTCTACCATGCAATCCACTTCATGTGCTCGATCGCGTGCATCCGAGACGCGCTCGACCGCGTGCATCCGAAACCAGCTCGACCGCTCCTCTTCACCACACCAGCAGTCGATCGACCGCCTCTTTGACCCCACTATGCAGTCGATCGACCTTCACCTCGACGCCATGGAGCACTCGATCGACCGAGCCCACAAGCCCACAAAGCATTCGATCAAGCCCATGAAGAGAAGCCCATTCGGTCGATTTTTCTTGAGACGCCATGCACCGTTCAATCAATCTCACCTCATAAGTCATCACGGCCGTCATATCAAACCGAACTCGACTTCAAAACAACTTAGACCTATTTTTGCCGTTTCGGAGACACACTTCTTTTACGTTTTCTTCTACGCTGTTTTTGGAGTTTTCGACATTGTTCATCGTCGTTTCCTGTTTTCTTATTTCTATTCGGTTACTTTCGTTTCAATCATTGCTTTGATCTGTTTCGTCATGTCTGAGTAGTTACTTAACTGTATCTAGGTTTTTCAACGGAGTTCATGAGTTAGAGAATTGAATGCAAATAGGGTTTCACATCATCTGTTTTCACCATTGATAAACTTAATGCTAAGGTCGAATTGATCCCTTGATTTTAGATCTCAGGTTAATCTATTCATCAAAAGTGTAATAGGTTGCTAGAGCATTCATTGGTGAGCGATCCATCCTTAGCCTGCAACTGCTAGATTCAAACAACAGTTTAGACATCTAGGTTGTTAGACGAAGTTGTTAACGCCACCATAGTGGGTTTGCATAATTTCATGATTGAGTTCGAAACCTGTACTTAATCATAACCCTAAATAGTCATTCGATTCTTTTCCATTGATCTGCTGCGAATTGCCTTGATCTAGTGCCTGTTTTCATTGAATTTACATCGTCATCTTACATTCGTTTACTGTTACCGAATCACAACCAAATCATTCTTGTCTTAGCTCTGTTTTAAATCTCGTAGAGTCAAAGTGTGACACTGGTCCTCTGGATTTAGAATCTTTTATATTACAATCTTCATCACTGTACACTAGCAGTAGAAAAAAGGACTCTATTTTTAGTGTATCAAACTTGGCGCCGTTGCGACGGGAACCAACACGTTTCCTCTGATTCTTGGTTTGAAACCTAGGCTAAGATTTACTAACTTGTTCTTTTTCATTTTTCTTGTGTGTATTTCAGGTGTATGAACACTAGATCTAAAAGGAGCAACCGCACAGTAGATCTTCTCATCCTGTCCAACACAAAACTCGCGAAAGTAGAACGAGCAAACAGACAGAACAGGCCTAATTCCACCGACATGGGCGACCAAGGCAATCAGGATATGGCTGCTCAGTTGCAGCAACTCCAACAGCAGATCGAGCAGATGTGGAAAGCTCAGCAAGACCAAGAGCCGCAACCTCGTAATGCCATTGGAGACAAGGACAATCCGCACACCTTCTATCACAACCGGTCTGCAATTGTTCCTCCAGCCGTCCAGAGGCAAGACTTTGAGATCAAACCTCAAATGATCTCACTAGTCAAGGAGCACCTTTTCCATGGGCTACCTGCTGAGATTCCGATGGACCACATCGAGAATTTGAAGGAGATATGCAGTACGACAGGCTCCAATGGTGTTCCTGCTGACTTTCTGAANAATTGTTCCTCCAGCCGTCCAGAGGCAAGACTTTGAGATCAAACCTCAAATGATCTCACTAGTCAAGGAGCACCTTTTCCATGGGCTACCTGCTGAGATTCCGATGGACCACATCGAGAATTTGAAGGAGATATGCAGTACGACAGGCTCCAATGGTGTTCCTGCTGACTTTCTGAAGTGCAAGCTCTTCCCATTTTCGCTTGCCAGAAAAGCATCTCGCTGGCTGAATTCACTACCACCTGGGTCTCTGACTTCATGGGACCAATGCAGAGCAGCCTTTTTAGATCACTTCTACACGAAGTCCAAAACCGCAGCACTCAAAACTAAAATTGCATTTTTCCACCAGCATGAGGGAGAAGTTTTCTGCGAAGCTTGGGAGAGATACAAGGAGTACATGAGAGAGTGTCCTCATCATGGATTCTCTGATGAGCAGGTTTTGGGTATCTTCTATGATGGGGTCAACTGGGACTACAGGAATGCTTTGAACTCAGCCAGTAATGGTGATTTCATGACTAAGTCCAAAGAAGGTGCATTCGAGCTCATTGAGAATCTTGCAGCGAGCTCTAGCAACAAGAACGCTGAGTATGACAGAACGGTGCGCAGTACATCAGCGAAGAGGAGCAGTATTGAACCACTGAAGATTGATGAGCTCACGGCTAAAGTTAATCAACTGCTGAAGGCAAACCAGAGATCTGTTCGTTGTGTTGATGAGAATGATGATACGCCTCTCTCTCAAGAGTTTGGAGGAAGAGAGGATGAAGAACAGATGGAGGTTAACTACGTGAATGGGCAAACCTTTGTGCAGAACCGTGGCTTCAACCAGAACCAATAAGGTTATCAGAAGAACTACTGCAACAACTTCCAGGATAAGTTTTTTGTTCCCAACAAGAATCGTTTTCAAGGAGGAAATCAGCAGCAACCTTCGAGCTCATCAAACAGTTCATCAGATGAGCTGAAGAGTATGATGCAGCAGATGTTGATGAACCAGTAGAAATCCTCTGCAGAGACCAACTCGAAGATACAAACCATGTATAACGATCTGAATGGGAAGATTGAGACTGTGTGGGCTCACATAAAAAAGCTGGATGTTCAGGTCGCTCAAATAGCCGAGGCTGTCAAGAGGCCTCATGGAACCCTTCCTGAGAAGGGAGAGACGAACCCCAGAGAACACTGTCATGCAGTTATGATTCATGGTGAGATGGAGATTTTACCAGAGCAAGGAGATTCAAGAGTTGTTAGACAAGCTGTGAACTTTGAGGAGCATTGCATGAGAGTTGAAGATGTTGCAAGTTCAGTTGATGACAACCTAGACGTGAGGCCCGTTTACACAACTCCACCACCATATGTTCCGAAGGTCCCCTATCCAGTTCCTCCCAGGCACATGATGAAGCCTATTAGTGCAGAGAAGCTAGCTGGATTTAATAAAATGGTGAGAAGGCTTCCTCCTACGATATTATTCGAAGACGCCTTAGAGAGTCGTCCCTTGTGTAATTTCTTTGTGAACTGCAGAGAAAGTTTGGAAGATATTGAGGCTCTCTTTATCAAGGCGAAGAGTTCACCACCACCATTCAAGCATTTTCCCAAGGTTGATGTCCCTGGGAAGTTTGCTGTTCCTTGCTCCATTGCTGGAGTTCGATTTGAAGAGTCTCTCTATGATTCTGGATCCAGCGTTAATCTGATGTCAAGAGCTATTGCAGAGAGGTTGAGAGTTGCTGACATAAACCCTCCTGGTTTCACCCTCACATTAGCAAACCCTTCAACCACGACCCCATATGGGACAATTCCAAACTTATCTGTTCAAGTTGAAATTGTCTTGTTCCGACTTATTTTCAAGTCGTGGAGATGATCGCAAGGATTCGGATGTGCCTTTGATTATCGGAAGACCATTTTTGGCCACAGTGGGTGCAGTTGTAGATCTGCCAAATAAGAGAGTCACTTTCTCTTTCATTGACGAGAAGGTCTTCTACAAGGCCATCCCCACTATTGGAACTACCAAACACGCCTCCTGTGTCAGCATTGTCAATGGAGAGATGCGTGGAGTCGATCCTCAGAAAGAACCTTGTGTAATTGGAGTTGAATAAGTCATGGATGGAGACTCTCACATCATTATCAAGGAAGTCAGCAAAAAGGGAAAGGTAGAGGGACCTGTAAAGAGAAAAAGGGTCAAGGGAGATCCTCATATAACCTTGCTGCCTCAAAGACTTGTTGGAGATACGATCGAGTATGAGGTGAAGTGCAGAGGTACCTCCAAACCTTTCTCTAAAGTCAGAGCTATCCTCACATCAGAGCTGAAAGAGAAAGGACGAGATGATATGAAGGGTCTGTTGAACAGCGTTCTGAAGCTGAAAATGTCTGACTGCGGGACTTGTTTTAGAGCAAGCTCCCCTGCTCATCCTGACTGAAGCATGTCATACAAGTCGAGCTAATGACTTAAACCAAGCGCTTGGTGGGGGGCAACCCGTAAGAGTCCCTAACTTGAGTTTTTAATTTTTTTAGTTGGTAACTTTCGGTTTTGTTTTTCTGTTTCAAAAAAAAAATAAAAAATAAAAAAATCGAAACAGGGGCACTCGATCGATCGGTTGCTGGACCGATCGATCCAGAGGAGTAACACGGAGGAAACGGTCCCGAGAGTTGACAAATCGATCGGTCTCGCTAAGGACCGAGCGATCACCTAATCGAGCAATTCACGGGGCATCACAGACGGTTCACAGGCGGATCGATCGTTCGCGCGCCCAGAGGATGTTCATCTACGACTTCCCACCCTCACCCGGAGGATGATGCCCTTCCCCACTTTAGTGGACCACGCGCTGTAACACCTCTCTTGTCTATTGCACTATACCATTTTTTTTTTTCTCTTTATTGAGTCTGTTTACTCTCTCTTTGGCTTATTTTCACACCGGGACGGTGCGAAGTAAGTCTAGGGGAGAGTATTTGTGTTTACTAACATCTTTTTCTTTCTTTTTTTTATTTTTCATCTTGAGTCATTTTGATGTTTTCTTTGAGTCAGCGTTTTATTAAGTCAAAACTTGTAGGGAATGATGAACTTATCTGATGGTGACTTGCAACCACTTATACTCTTGAATTCTTTCTATCTAGTGATCAATTTTGCAGGGTTTGTTGAGTGCAAAAAGCTGGAATACCCTTTTGGTCAGACTTCCCCCATGAATTTTCATTTTGCAGTGATCTTGGTGAAGCATTTGGTTGACTCTAATGATATTGAACCACTAATCTGACTTTTAATTCTTCTCATTAGGAATATTATATCAGGGAAACGGAGCACACACTCATGACTTCTTATTCACTTTACCACTCTTTGTTGATCCTGAGTGGCCAACACACTTTTGGTTGGTACCCCACCATGAACCCTATCTCCTTTCAAACCATGCTCTCTGTTACTCTTTGTCATATATGCAGATATGTGCAAAAAAGTCGGAGAGAACAGTTCGACACAGTTTCCCAATCACATCCAAGACGAGTGTTCACTATAACACTGTGAATGGAACGAGATGGTGGAATATGAAATCTGGGACGACTAGAAGGTCACCCATTCGACAAGCACCATTAACGGTAACAATCATTCCACCTGTTTAACACTACTTCCCATCAAAAAAAAAAAAAAAAAAAAAAAAAAAAAAAAAAAAAAAATTTTTTATTTATNTTGATATATATATTGAGGAAAGGAACTAGTTGTTAAATGAAAAGGCAAGGACGGTGCAAAGATCTCAAAGGAATGCCATACGTCAAGGCGAGGAGTTAAAGCAACATTGGGTGAAATCCAACACAAGGAGTTGAAAAGCGAAGTGGTTGGGAACTGTGGCTATCAACAGAACCCGTCTCTCTTGCTGTTTTGCGCGATATCATGCATCCTATGGCTTATCTGGTAACCCTTAAACACCTTAACCTCACCAACACATAGACTTTTTGATACACAACACCATCTACCCTGTGTAATATTCTTGATGAGAGGTCCACGCATAATCTTAATGAATGTAGAGAGTTAACCAATGTGTAGCTAGAGTTTCTGCAGGATGGAGGTTGATGAAGGGATCATGATTGCGAGACCTTGAGAGGACAATAGTGATTATGCGCTGAGTGAGCTCTGTTTATTGAGGTCTAATGATTTTCCTTCGGGGTATGGTTGCTGATGAATTGTGAGTTCCCGTGTTTTCAAAACTCTTCCCTATTCTTATCTTTAGGTTTGCTTGAGGGCAAGCAAAATGCTAAGTCCGGGAGAGTTGATGTCTTGCATTTTTGGCACTTTCTAACAGTTGTTTTCACGAATTTTATCGAGTCTTTCTAGTGTTTATCGAGTCTTTTCAGGTCTAAAGACGTTCTAGGTGGAGTTTCGGCCACGAGGAGCCACGAGAAGTGAAAATGGCGAAACGGAGCAAAAAGGAGATCAAACGTGCATTCCATATGCAAGCTCAACCACTCCCCTTCGTCACATGCAAAGCTCGATCGAACCACAGAGAAATTCGATCGATCTCTTGTTCATGACACCACGAAGCTCGATCGAACCTGCCCAGACATTACCATGCATTCGACCGAATCCGTTCAGACGATTCCCAGCATTCGATCGAACCCATTCAAGTGTAAGCTCGATCGTTCTACAATGGAAATTGAGTTAGCTTTCATTTGGCGCTAGTTTGAGGTCAATCCGATAAGCGGTTGAAGAGTTATGACGATTTTTATGAAGACATGTCAGTCTGACGAGCAGAAGACGAAAGTGAAGGAATTCTGGCAGAGAGTTGACGGATCAATCGGTCCACCTACGGATCGATCGTTCCAGGCCCTGTTTACTGAAAGAAGATTTAAATTGTACTTATTTCGACCCGAAATCAACTCAACTCGACCCAATCTGACTCCTGAACTATTTAGACCTATTTTTTAGCCACTTTTGAGGCTATGCTTTTATTTTTCCTTAGACTTTTCATCTCTTTGTTTTGGGGAGAAGATCTCTGAACATCTTTTGAGAAACTTGGAGAAGATTTCTTAACCATTTTATTTGCTTGTTTAATTTCATTATGGTTTCTCTCATATATCTTTGCTTGTTCTCTGCAACTATGTGTGAGTAGATCCATTGTTAGATTTTAGGGTTCTTCAAGGGGATTTCATGGATTGCTAAACTAGGATTATTGCTGAAACTTGATTAGCTACCTAGTTTCTGATCATAGGTTGTTTAACGCACCAAAAGTGTTTGTTTAAATGCCTGAAAGAACTTAGATGAGCAAATTGTCCATAGCCAACGAAAGCTGATGTTATGGCACTTTGTGAACTTATCAAACTTGATCTTAATGCATGTTTAACCTTTCGAATTCAAACGACAGTTTAGAATTTAGGTTGTTAGACATAGTAATTGATGCTACGACAATAGGTTGGTTATAAATTAGTGATTTGAGTTCTAGAACGGTGCTTAATGATTTCCATGTTCGTTTATCTATCCTTGCAATCCTTGATTCCCCGCAAATTTCCCTGAAGTCTAGGGCTTTCCCCATTTGAATTTACATCGTTCTTTCATTGCTTTAGTTATTAGCTCAGTTACAAACAAAAACAACCGTATTATTGTCTTAGCTCTGCATTACTCTCAAAGAATCGTAGTGTAACCTTGGTCCTCTGGATTTCGAATCATTTATATTACAATCTTAACCACTGTACACTTGCAGTAGAGAATAGGACTCTATATTTAGTGTATCAAATTTGGCGCCGTTGCGACGGGGACCAATTGCGTTACGTACGAGTCTAGGACTAGAGCTTAGTCTAAGACCCTGACTTTTACTAACTTTTTATTTTAGTCCTTTTTATTTCTTACAGGTGATGGCTATGGACTACAATGATTGGCCACGAGAAGAGGATGCCATGTCTGATGAGAACATTCAAGATGAAACATATGAGGAGCCACCACTTGATGAAAATGTGCTCACGCCGGAACAAAAAGTGGAGTTGGATAAGCTTTGCAAAGAAAATACAATGTTGACAAGGAGTGATCTTTCGATCATGATCCGACTGAACATCATGTCTCATCGAGCAGCACTTGAAGGAAGAGAGCTCAAGCACTTGAAGAGGTAATTTATTGGGTTCCACCATGCCCACTAGAAGGCGCATGCGATTCAACCTTGGAAACCCATGATTATGAGGACAGTCACATGTCATGCATTGATGTTGTAGCTTCTAGTGTATACACTCCCATTCTCATTGATGAATGTCATGATTTGATATGTGAGACTCAGAGACTAGACACTCTAAGGATAGAAAAGCTTGCTAGAGATTACCATGAAATATGTTTTGATATTAATCATCTCAATGCTTTCAATGCTCATGATCTCGAGTTTAAGTTTCCAGTGCTTGAGAAATCTAAATATATTCTTGAAGAATCTTACCTAGGAGATGTGCTTGATGTAG
>OVBJ01003392.1:0-12395 GCA_900406535.1 Noccaea bulbosa
GTGGTGGGTGCAAAGAAAGGCCAAGCCTTATACAGTTCATGATGCGTTAAAACATTGTATGTCTTTGACAACATGTTGTACTCATGGATGTATAGAGGAGGCTGAGTAAGGCCTTAGGCCCCACGATGTTCANACAAGCGGTTATGTCACACTATGCCGAGTTGTGTGGTGATGGAACGTAAGGTGATGCCGTCGAGGGCAGGTCACGTACTTACGGTTTCCTTTGTGTGTGAGTTTAGGAGCTAGAATCATGTACTTACGTTAGGCATGATTTTAGGGGTACACATGGTGTTCCTGCTGCCCTGATGATCATTCACTGAGAAACCCTCTTGGATGTATTTGAAGGAAGACTCAGAGGGTACTTGGGTTGCTCCCATGGCTGAGTTCCACACGACGGTGTGATGAAAAATGCCTGGTTGCACCTCCGAGTGAAGGGAGGGACAGGTGGGTTAATCGGCTGCCTGTGTTGGAATGGCGGGATTAATCCGGGTTAACTTGTCTGACTGGCGAGAGTAACGGGGTTAACCCCCGAATGCAGTTCAGGCCTAGTGTTACTCTTTGTTTGCTAGGTGCGGGTGTGCAGTTTGAGGAATGTGAACCATGGTGTACGTTAGAGGCCTCTAGATTTGAGTGTGTGTAGAGGTTGTCTTGTGTGATAGAAACCTCTAGGTTAAGCAAGTGGCTCATTAGTGTGTTGAGTGTGGTGTGTAGAGTTTTTCTTTAAGTAGAACCTCTAGTTTGAGCGTCGGCTCGTTTGTTAGTGTGTAAAGAGAATTCTTGTGGGAAAAATCTCTTGGGTAGAAGATCACGTGTGTGAGGTGATCTTAGGTTGTAGAGTTACTCGGGATGAGTAATCTCTTGTGTCGTTGGGATAACTTGCGAGAGTTATCCCTGTGTTTTGTCTCCGCAGGTTTGGCAGACTTGGAGTTAGACAATACGTTGTATTGGTCTAAGGCGTGATTGTTTCTTTATTTAAGCTTCTGCTTGTGCATTGCTTTGATTGAGTTGTTGAATGTTTGATTGGGGTTTGGGTTGGGGATGTTTTAAAGTTGTTGTAGAGGGTTTCTGAACTCACTAAGTAATCCTAGATTACTTATGATGACTCTGTTTGTTATAGGTAACCTTAGACGTGGTGTGGACGCTTGGATGTGAAGGCCGAATTAGATTTGCGGTGTGTTTTATAAAATCTATGTAAGATATTCAAGTTTGTTTTATATCCCGTGATTTATATTCGTCATCCCAGTTTGTAACGCACAATTTTCAATTTCGGATTTATGTAAGACTTTATTATGTTTAATTAAAAATATGTTTTATGTGTGTTAAAAACTTGGATGTTATTGATATTAGTCCTGTCCGGACTAACACAACTCAGTTCTTGTTTTACGGGTTGCAAAGCCTTAGCATTACGGGAACTGAGGTACGGGAACTTGGTAGGATCGGACCATGTGTTACGGAACCCCTCCGCGACTTGGACTGAACTTGCTTAGTCATCCCGATGTAACATCTTTGGCTTAATCTATTTATAGATCGAGTCAGGGGTGTTACACTCATGCTGGCAAAGGTCTTAGGCACACCATCAGGCTCTCCTTCAGCTTCTTCATCTTGAAAGGATGACAAAACCGAGTGAATGTCTTTGAAGAAACCTTTTCTTTTGGCTTCGACGGCTTCACCATCTCTTTTGGATTTGGATAAGGCTCGATCTGCTTGGTACTTCTAGGTAGGTAGGTTCCTCTCCTTGACATGAGAGTGGCTCTATCTGGTGGAATCTTGATCGCACGTGGGGCTTGTTTTAAGTTGATGCTTAGGAAGGAGATATCTTGTCGGACATGACCAAGTGTTAGTTGGTTTCTCATGTAGTCGATGATCGCCCCAGCTGTGGCTAAGAATGGGGTTCCAAGAATCAATTGGTTCCTCTTTGATCCTTCCCATACCATGATCTGAAAGTCGGTGGGGACATGTCTCTCTCCAATCTCTAGCATAACATTTTCAAGTACTCCATAAGGTTCCATACTTGATATATCCGCGAACTCCACTCTCACTTTAGGCTCCTTGAAATATTTGAATCCCAAATCCTTTGCTAATGCAAGAGACATGAGGTTCACATTGGCTCCACTATCACATAAGCAGTCAGTGAGTTGATGTCCATTGATACCAGCCGGAATCACAAACTTGCCCGGATCTTCTTGTTTTAGCAAAGGCTTGTTCTCAAGCCTTCACTTGTAAGCTCTCTTTGATTCCCAAGTGTATCTAGCCAGTTTGTGCCTCTCCTTAGGCCCATCTTCCTTTGCTTCTTATTGAGAGGGTAGAGTAATACTGGCTGGTGGGTCTTCCTTAGATGAAACAACAATACAAAACTTTTGAGAATTTACCTCGTTTTGTTTCTTGACTGCTTCGGCTGTTGGAGAAATTTGAACTTCCAACTTCTGGACATGGGTTGACAGCAAACCAAACTTGTTATTTAGCTCACCAAACATGTGATCCATTGTTGGGGTCGGAATTCACCCAAAAAGATCCGTCATTTAGACAAGAGAAATAAGGGACAAAAAACCGAACCAGAAAGAACCTGGCCAAACCGACTTGTCCTGATGGGCCGACCCAACGTCCGATGAACCGACTCGAGCTGAGGCCCATCGAAGAAAGCCCACGACTGAAGTTTACCTTAGCTGAAGTCGGCGCGAGCAGAAAAGGAAAGTTTACATTTTATAGAAGTCGGTTGTAAAAGTCGGTTCCTATGCTCTTATAAATAGGAACCGATAGTCATTATGAAAGGGGACTTCTTTTGAGAGAAAAGGCACATGCCACACATATTAACAGCTAATAATAACCATAACCATCTCTAGCTCGCTCTCGGTGTTTACTTACGAAATTTAAGGCTCTCCCTAAAACACTATCAAAGTACTATTGTGCAGTTTTGGCTCGCACAATTTGGCGCTAGAAGGAGGGGGCTAGGAATTTTAATACCAAAAAACACAAGAGCTCGACTAGATGACTGAAGGAGAGTCAAACGGGACTGCACCGGTCTATCAGCACGAAAATGTAACAACCGCGATCCACACGGAAGCCGAAAGGATCGCTGCCCTTCAGAAGCAAACCGAAGAGCAAGAAATCCTGAACAGTACACTGACTGAAGAGCTCGAAACTTTGAAAGCCAAACTTAAAGAAAGGGAAGAACGAGGCGCTGCGCGACGCAAAAACTCCAAGCCAAAGAACCTGGTTTTCGACTCCGTAACTGACGAGGCGGAAAGATAAGAAGATGACGACGTGGAAAAAACCCCGGAGCGAGACGAATCAGAACCAGAATCAGACGGTTCGCCACCGCGCCTTCCAAAGAAGAAACAGAATCGAGGAGTCAAAGGCGCGCCGCCAGTTAAACCGATACGAATCAACCTAGGAGATCCACTCCCCAGCGATGTCACGCCCGAGACACTGGTCGCCATCTTGGAACGAATAATGCTCGAAAATAAGCAGGCCGATAAAGCTGCTGAGCAAGAGAACGACGACTCGCCAAGTTCAGACCCTACGACGCTCGCTGCAGCAGTATCACGTCTCCTTTGGAAAGGCGAGCTGGAAATCGATCACCCCACGGTATGGGCATAACCAAAAAGAGCCATAGGAGCAGGGACCAAAATACGAGCCGCGACGAATTAGCTGAAATCCGTTCCCACCTCGAAAAATCCGATAACGAAGCAAAACTACTTTGATCGCATATGTGAAGACGCAGAACATACACCTTTCTAAGCACGAGTGATGAGAGCCAAAATAATCGATCCCGGAAAGCTCAGTATACAGAAATACGACGGTTCGACCAACCCGAAGGATCACATCAACGCATTCCGGGTCATCAGTCAACTAGCGACTTTTTAAATGATAACGCCCTCCATCGTCGACTTTTAGCTTGTCACTCTTATATCCAAGACTAACGAGCTGGGGGCAAACTGTTGGGGTCAGATTTCACCCAAAAACATCCGTCATTTAGACAAGAGAAATAAGGGACAAAAAACCGAACCAGACAGAACCTGGCCAGACCGACTTGTCCTGATGGGCCGAACCAACGTCCGACGAACCGACTCGAGCCGAGGACCATCGAAGAAAGCCCACGACTGAAGTTTACCTTAGCTGAAGTCGGCGCGAGCAGAAAAGGAAAGTTTACATTTTATAGAAGTCGGTTGTAAAAGTCGGTTCCTATGCTCTTATAAATAGGAACTAATAGTCATTATGAAAGGGGACTTCTTTTGAGAGAAAAGGCACATGCCACACATATTGTAGCTCGCATAACAGCTAATGATAACCAAAACCATCTCTGGCTCGCTCTCGGTGTTTAGTTACGAAATTCAAGGCTCTTCCTAAAACACTATCAAAGTACTATTGTGCAGTTTCGGCTCGCACATCCATCTTCTCATGTAGGCTCTTGACCGCCACATCTACTTTCTCTTCTTGTTGAGCCGGTGCAACTCCTTCGGGAAAAGTGAATGGCTGCTTCACTTGGTAGACTCCTTTGGGATAGAACTGTTTCTTTGGCTGGTACTGACCTCCTTGGTAAGTGTTTTGGCCTCCCTGATAGTTGTTTTGGTTTGGATAGACTTGATCATTTGGATTCTCCACATTGGTGCTTCAGTAAGAGAGATTTGGATGGGGGCGAAATGGTTGGTTGTATCCTCTATTACCATAGTTTCCTCCAATGTAGTTGACTTCCTCTTGATTATCTTCTGCTCCATCTCTCATAAACTCCATGAGAGGCTCTTCATTAGTGCCCAAAACATCATCAATGGCATGCACTCCTCGGTTGTTCTTTAATAGTTGTGAGACCATGTTCTTCAACTCCAAGAATTGAGCTGATTCTGATGATGAGCTTGTGGCTCTCACTCCTCTATTGTACTCAGGGCATGCATTGAAATCGCTTGCAGCAAGATTCTCTATCAAAAGCGTAGCCACCAGCACCGATTTGGTCATGAATTTACCATTGCTTGCGGTGTCAAGTGAAAGCTTGTACTTGTGATCAATCCCATTGTAGAAAATGTTCCAAAGGTTACCTTCTGAGAAGCCATGGTTAGGGCAGTCCCTTGCATATTCTTTAAAGTGCTCCAAAGCTTCATAGAAAGACTCCATTGGTGCTTGCTTAAACCCGAATATCTTACTCCTTATAGAGTTCGATATTTGCTTGGTGTAGAATTGGTTTAAGAAAGCTCCCTTGTACTCATTCCATGTTGTAATGGATTGAGGTGGTAGAGACTTTACCCATCTAAGTACCTTGTCACTTAGAGAGAAGGTAAACAGCTTGCATTTGAAGTAGTCCGGTGACACTCCATTGATCCGAATAGTGATACATATCTCCTCAAAGGTATCAACATGGTCAAGTGGGTGCTCGGTGGACAAACCATGGAATTGGTTTTTTTTCACCAAGGCAATGATCTGTGGCGTGATCTCAAAGTCGTTCCTTGGAGGCTGAGGTGGTCGGATTGGATTCCGATCCAAGAAGAATGCATCGGATGAATCAAAATATCCCATAGTTGGATGCCTTGGATGCTGAGCAAATTGTGCCCTCCTTGGAGGCACATGTGGTTGAGGTTGAGGCATCCCTTGGTGACCACCGTGGGGGTTCTGATGATGCTGATTTTGGTGCTGACCGGCGTCTTGTTGACCCGGTTGTTGTTGTTGTTGCGGCTGCGGCTGATCGGCTTCACTGGGAGGTTGTTTATGAATATTCGGTTGAGGAACAGCTCCTCCTTGTGCTGCCTGATCAGCTCCAGCTCCTTGTGGGACATGAAGTGCTTGTGGTTGTTGCTCCTGGTCAGGAGCTTGCTGTTGGCCACCTTGCGCCACTCCTTCTCCGGCTTGATTCATTCTTTCTCTTTCTCTCCTTTGCCACCTAAGTGTTCTTTCAAGTTGGTCAATGTCAAGATCGTCCTCTATGATGTTATGTCGATTGGACTTCCTTGTCATGCACCTAAGAGGCACACAAAGAAAGAGGTAAGTAAAATTTTTATGGTTTTTTAGATTTTATGAAAAACAAAAGTGTAAAATGCAAAGAAGTTAAGAACTAGACTAAAAATCAATCAAGAAACTTGAAAGAAATGCAACTCTTCCCCGGCAACGGCGCCAAAGAGCTTGATGTGTTGGGTTTTATGCTTCAAACTAATACTATTTATAACCCAACTTGGTAGAGATGCAAGTGTACAGCCGTGGCAAGTAGGGGTCGAACACAAGGAAGAGTGATTTCGTTTCAAGTTTATGTTGAATGATGAGTAGCTAGAACAGAAAATATGATGTTGTGGTGAACCTAAAATCAATAGAAAACAAGCAAGTAAGTAAATGAAGTTGTAAACAAGATGAGGAAGAAGTTAGGCAAAGGATAATCAATGGAAACAATCAATGAGATGACAAGATTGCATGGGATAAGTTATAAACCGCCTTGAACTCACAACACTAAGGTATAGCCTTTCCACTTTCGTGGCTCCGGCCACTATGCTTAAACAACCTAATTGACTCAACTGTCGATGGTTATTACAAGCCATAAGCATGCATTAATCAATGTTCAAGTTGTGATTGTTCACTAAGCTCCTTAGGTCGACTTTTGGAAGCCTAAGACACTTAGCTCATCAAATACTAGTTTCGGCAATACAACAAGCTTTTGGAGAGTGTATCAACCTAGGTTCAAGTTGTTTAGGCGCGCTTTCCTAACAACAAGCATTAAGAACAAGCAAAGATGAAGAACCAAAAGGTTAAATCCCGTTTTATGCAATCAAATAATTCAAATCATGTCATGAGTCCATAGATCTCCCTCGGCCTAATAAGGGGATCTACTCGGACATAGTGCAATCAAAAAAGCAAAGCAAGATTGATATCATTATGCAAGTATTGAAAGAGATAAGGGATAAAAGAAGCTTCTCTGATGAAGAACAAGTCGAAATCCCTTTGATANCGATGAAGAACAAGTCCAAATCGCTTTGATAACTTTCGATCCAAAGTACAAAAGAGAAAAGGAAAAGATAGAAATGTAAACAATGAGATGCGAGCGCAATGAGTTGAGCGGCGCCTCCTTCTCCTTCAGGACTGCGCACCACCTAGGGCTTCTCCTCCTTGACGACTCTCTCTCTCTTGCACAAGACACTCGCGGCTCTCTCCCTTCAGTGGCTAAAAACAAGTATTTTTAGGCTTGTAGTCGCTAGGTTTATGATGTGCCAGAAAAGGAAAGTCTCCGGTGAGCTGGACTCTTTCTTTTGCGACGTGAATGGGCCGAGATAAGGCCAAGGAAACCACCAGAAATAGGCTAGGCCTATGTTAAGCCAAGACAAGGTCCATATCGCGGAATCCTGGTCCGCTTGTGCCACTAAATCTCCATGGGCTTCATTTCCTCGCCTGGCGGACATGTTTGGGGAGAAACAACTCTCAGACCGCATGTCTGCTCCAAATGGCTCCATTCCACATCGCGGTGATGTCGCACTCAATTATATATCCAGCAAGATCAAGATCATGATTTTTGAACGTCGGGAAGACCTTTGACCGTGGCGATCTTTCGGATGCTTTGGTATAGTCCTTACGCGAGAATCGACCAAATGGGGTTTTGTTGAAGCTCTTGACTTAGAAACTTGCATGGATCGTGGCTTGAGGCTCTTTTGCTCCATTTTGACTCCTTTTTGATGTTTTAACCTGTTAAGACTCCAAAACCAACAAATACAAGAAAACTACCTCTAATGGCATAAAACCTTATTGAAAATACTTAAAAAAAAAAAAAATACTTAGTGAAAACATGTAAAATGAGATGATATCACTGATCCGTGAAGATTTCACCGTCCTATCTTTTGGATTGGCCAACCAAAATTGGATTTTATGGCCGCCTGTGAAGTTTGGTGGACATCGGTCACGTCGTTTGGGAGATGGTTGATGTTGTCCTCCTTTATACCCGTTTGGCCGGATGGGATATCTTCAAAGCCACTCGACCGTTTTCATATTTTCTTCGACCAAAGTGATTCTTGTATCCCCCATTATCATTTTCAGGTCGTGCCCACCTTGTTTCTTGTGCCTTGTTGTGTTCCTCCATCGAAACCGCCTTTAAGCCGCCATAAGGTTTGTGGTTTAGGTCGACTACAGCAACCTTCTTTGATATCCCTCCTGTCAAATAGTTAATTCCTTGCAAAACACTTGAAATCACTGTTAGGTCCGGTCTTATATTGAGATCCCCAAGTAACCAACTTGAAGTTCACAATCTAAGAGAATATGATATAAACTATAAAAACATGTTGGGTCTTGGTTAGGGATCCCAAAGTTCTGAAATAGTTTAACATTAGTGAAATCAATGCATAATTTGAGTTTGAGAAGTTAAGATTCATTTTCATTCATTAACCATCAAAATTAAGCAATTCAAACCATTAAATGTAACTAATGAAGTTCAAGGTTAAAATGCTTATCAAGTGAGGATCAAAGATGGTTTTTAATGAATGCATGAGGAGAAGTTACTTACCTGTGTTGGAGAGTTCACGTTCTACAAGGGTGGGAACAAAGGGTGGGTCACTTTCTTGTTTTGGTCTCCTTTTGGTTCTTCATCCTAAAAACAATGTTTTTCTTTTTTTTTGTATTTTTATGCAATTTTAAAACCTCCTGAAAAATAAAAATATATAGTTATGCATGCAATAATGATATAAAAATTTAAAATGAAAATTAAAACCATGTGGGTTGCCTCCCACAAAGCGCTTTGTTTTAGGTCATTTAGCTTGACTCTTTTTTCCTTTTAGGTGCGGATGAGCTCATCTAAAGGGTTTGGGATCCCCTTAGCTTCTCCATTCTCTGGTTCAGGGGGATTTCGTGGTGGTCTGGGCACGCCAAGATCATCTCCTACGCCATCTTTGAAGACAAATGCCCTCGGGAAGGGCTTTAAGGTGTTCATGAGCTTCTTCTTCTTTTGGGTCTGGATCCTTAGGGGAAACGATTCTCATCTTGGAAAAGGACTTAGGTACACCATCAGGCTCCTTATCAGCTTCATTTTCGTCCAAGGCATGGAGCAAAACCGAGTTGATGTCTTTGAAGACATCTTCATGTTTCAGCTTTGACGGTTTCATGGCCACCTTCGGTTTTGGATAGGGGTCACTCTCCATGGCGTCTTTAGGCATTATGGCTCCATTCTTTGGCTTGTTAGAAGTCTTTTCTGGTGGCAGCTTGATCACTCTGGGTGCTGTCTTGAAGTCGGTGCTTTGATAGAATAACTAACTTTACTTACACAAATATATTTGATTTACTCAACAATCTATAGTCATTCCAACTAAATATAAAAACACTCGCCTCCGTTAATCATAATGGTCTTTGATAATAAGTATTTCAACTTATTGATTGCTAGATCGTCCAACTACATTTTACTATCGTCTTTAGCATTAAGTGCATGTTCAGTCACATGTACTAGTAATAAGTTTAGCATTAATGGAAAAATGTACTTATCTAACATTGTGGTGAATGACTTTTGTGCATACTCATCATTCTTTGCTATATTGCAAATACAGTAAAATAAGTTCCACCAAAAGAAAAAAAAAAATACAGTAAAATAAAGTATTTGATTTGTTTGATCAGTTTTTCTTTGGGCGTATTTCAGCAAGTTAGAATCTTACAGAAAATCATAGTTTTAAGACCGACAACATCACATTTATAAGATTGTAGAATTCCGATCTGCTCAAACACAAACTTATAATTTTTCGTTCCCTTATTTTGTTTATGGTCATTGGTGTGAACTCCCAAAAAAAAAAAAACCGGTTATACTATAATGCTGTTTTGGTTTCCGAACAAACTCAAATAATCATAAAAGATTACAAATTATATATAGTTAATATATCTCTATATATAATTTAGTAACGTCAATCTTGTCTCTGCATTGTTGCTATGTGGGGAGGAATTGGTGAAGCCTCACTGTCGTTACCATTTAACAACAAAAATATTTGTAGTCATCCATTGCTAGCTAGAATTTTATTGGCCATAGCTTATCTTGAGAAAATTTGTAGCCATTTAGCTACCAAACGTCTATGGACCCTATCTCTAGCTATACGGCTACGGATTGCTACAGAATCGCCACATATTTGGCTATGAAAGTAGGAATTTTTGTTCTGTCACCTTCTGTCGTAATTTTTGTAGTTAATGGCCATGGCTACGGATATGTCATTGCCGGTCCTTAGCTATTTTTGATAATTCTTGTAGTGTATATAATATATTCATTTAGTTATCAATATTACATGGTATCAGAGCAAAGATCTCTAAAAACTTAAATACATCTTTCTTGGCCGCCGCTCTTCTTCTTTTCTTCTTTTCTTCTTTCTCTTTCTCATGGCTTCCTCAGACACAACTGTGATGCCCAATGAAACCATCACGGTTTCTGAAAACACCACTCTTCTGACTGTCAATATGACAATGTCACCAAGCTAAAGGCTTCCAATTTTCTCATGTGGAGTCTTCAAATCCATGCCTTACTTGATGGATATGGCCTTGCCGGGTTCTTGGATGGATCAACCATTGTTCCACCATCAACCATCACCACAGATGGGGTTGCTACTCCCAACCCATCATTTGCCTTCTGAAAACGTCAAGATCGCCTGATCTACAGCGCTCTCCTAGGAGCAATCACCACTACCCTTCAGCCGTTGTTGTCCAAGACAACTACTGCTGCCGAGATCTGGAACACACTAACCTCGACCTACGCTAAACCTAGCCGCGGTCATATCAAACAGCTGAAGCAGAAACTTAAGCAGTGGACCAAAGGATCCAAATCCATCAATGAGTACTATGAAGGGTTTACCACTCGTTTTGACCAACTCGCTCTCCTTGGCAAGGCAATCGAGCATGAAGATAAGATCGAGTACATCCTTGAAGGTCTCTCTGATGACTTCAAAACCATTGTTGATCAAGTTGAATCTCGTGACTCTCCATCCTCCCTCACTGAGTTTCATGAGAAACTACTCAATCAAGAAGCTCGCCTGCAGTCCTTGGCGGTGACCGTGTCCTCAACCCCCATCATTGCCAATGCTGGAAATTACAAAGGCAATAACAAACATCAGGCCTACAACAGACAAGGCACAAGAGGGCATAAAAATTGGAAGCAATCACCACAGGCAGTTGCTCCTCGTCCATCACAGTATACACCACGCCTATACCTTGGAAATTGTCAGATCTGTGGTGTTACAAGGCACAGTGCGCGCCGCTGTCCTCAGCTCCAACAGCTCTCTGCCTTCAACCCCTCTCCCGTCAAAACAGATGCCTTGGCAACCAAGAGCCCATCTTGCTGCTGCTCCTTACAATGCTGCGAATTGGGTCATGGATAGTGGTGCAACACATCACCTCACATCCGACCTTAACAATTTGGCTCTCCATCACCCATACAATGGAGGAGAAGAAGTGACTATTGCAGATGGCTCAGCCTTAACCATTTTACATATGGGTTCCTCCTTACTCTCTACTTCTTCTCGCCCTCTTAAGTTGCAAGATGTGCTATGTGTTCCTGACTTCAAACAAAATCTCATATCAGTTTATCGTATGTGCAATAATAATCAAGTCTCTGTGGAATTTTTCCCAACCTCTTTTCAGGTGAAAGATCTCAGCACGGGGGTCCGATTGCTCCAAGGCAGAACCCGGAATGAGCTGTACGAGTAGCCAGTCTCCCTTCCATTATCTCATTCCGCATCCCCTACACCAAAATCAGACATCATCTCTTGGCACAATAGACTTGGCCACCCATCTCTCCCTGTTTTAAAAACCATTGTCGATCAATTTTCTTTACCTATTTCTGATTCTATCAATAAAAATTTCCCATGCTCTAATTGGCTTACAAACAAAAGCCATAAACTATCTTCTCCCAATACAATCACTTCTTCCAAACCCCTCGAGCTTTTGTATAGCGATCTGTGGACATCACCTATTATGTCCATCGATAACTTTACCTAGTTATCATTGACCACTATACTCGCTATACATGGCTCTACCCACTTAAAAACAAATCCCAAACCAAAGAAACCTTTATTGTCTTTAAGGCTCTTGTGGAAAATCGTTTTCAGAGGAAAATTGGTACCTTATACTCGGACAACGATGCTGAATTCATCGCCCTTCGGAGCTTCCTGCCTGAACACGGGATTTCCCATCTCACGAGTCCTCCACATACGCCGGAGCACAACAGGATTGCTGAGCGTAAGCACCGTCACGTCGTTGAAACTGGTTAACTCTTCTCATCCAATCATCAATGCCTCCAACCTATTGGTCTTACGCATTTACGGCAGGAATCTATCTGATTAATCGTTTGCCGAGCACTGTCATCAATAATGGTGTTCCATATGAGAAATTGTTCACTCAGCCACCAAATTACATGAAGTTGCGGGTCTTTAGTTGCATGTGCTTCCCTTGGCTCCGACCATATGCTGCACATAAGCTTGATC
>OVBJ01003393.1:0-12387 GCA_900406535.1 Noccaea bulbosa
TCACTTAAAAACATATATTATGTAAAACTTATTTATTATAAAATATTTTAATAATCGTATACTGATATAAATAATATTCAAAATTATTGATACAATTTTTTTATACAATTTTTTTTCTTCAATATACTAGATTTCTACACATATATATATATATATAAATAAATATATAATCAGTTTAATGGTAAACATGTTTTTTCTCATATTTATTTTCATACAAAATTAAAAATTAATTTTACTGTTCTAAAAAATNCCTAAAAAATAATTATTGATTTTTTTTGAGATTTTCTAATTAGATGATGATATTGCCAATAAATAGTGTATTATATGAAAGTTTTTTTTAGTAGATTCAAATATATATTATTTTCCCCTATTAATAATAAATTAACCTATAAATCAGCCATAAATTATCATGTTTTGAGTAATGATTTCATTTAATACATATTGAACTTAACATATTTAATGTTACCAAATTTAAATTTATTTGACATAATATTTATTTTGTTTCTATAAAAGTAAGAAAAACAATCATACCATATTTAACTGTAATGATTAAAAACAATATATATAATTTTACTAATTTTTTAAAAATAATAACAATTTAAATATGGACTATTACATATGATTGATGTTATGGTTTTTGAATGTGATATTATGTGCTTTTTATTGAAATTAATTAAGAATAAATTATCAAAAATAAATAAATAAAACACCAATAATTTTAATAAAAATAATTAATAAATATTTCACCCCGCGCAAGGCGCGGGTTATCACCTAGTTGTTTGCTAAAAACAAGTTTTTAAACTTGCTTGCTAAAAAAACAAGATTTTAAGTTTTACTAACAAATTTTAAATCCTATGGTCAAAATCTAAGCTTTGACCAAACAAAAAGGTCAAAATCCCAGACTAATCTGAATATGGAAGTTGGATTTAATAAGTCAACTAGGTATCAATTGTTGTTGGAGTCCATTCATCAAGAACACGTTATAAATTCATTTGATTAATCCTTTTGGATGTTCATATTGTATGAAACTAAAGAAAAAAGTATAATTAACGAAAGTACAACTTACTTTTTTATGTCTTTAAGTGGAGTTTAACTGAGAAACGCCCTTCGCCTAACACACGGACTCTTCTCATCTAAAGGAATTTGGCTCTTCCCTCTTGAAAGTTGGTTAAATGTCTCCTAGGTGAGCCGGACTAAAAAAACTACACTATAACTTCGTCATTTAAGGTGATTCACTTGAAGACAAATTCAGAAATTTTTTCATTTCTATAAGACAATCACCAAAACATATATATATATATGTATTAATCATGAACGTTAACCGTTAATGTTTTTTTTTTCTAAATTCATGGTTCATATACACGTCATAAAACATAAAACGCTCTATATATGTTCCTTGTTTGCGTAACAAGACTCGTAAGAATCAATAATATATACAAAAGACGTTGTAAGAATATTCAGGAAATCCCCTCTCTCTCTCTGCCTCTCTATGTATATAAACTTGAACAAATCGAGCTCCATAAGATGATTATGGAGATTACGACATTTGATGTTTCGAAAGTTTACTTCGAGCTATTCTTGTTTTGACTGGTCAAAGCATGAAGATGTAAGTACATGTTTATAATTAACATATATATATATATAAAAAAGAATACAGCGGATTCAGGATTGTCGAGTCATACAAGCAATCATGACAACTACATTTTTTTTTTTTTTTTTTTTTTTTTTTTTTTTTTTTTTTTTTTTTAAAAANGTAAAAGGTGAATACAAATAGTTTAACAACTAATAAGGAGGAGAATTATACTTCATAAACAAATTATTTGAATCATGACAACTAGTTGTATGCAAAATAATATACAGTGTCATAAACATAATCTGTGTGATGCCCCTTTTCAAAAAAAAAAAAAAAAAAAAAAAAAAAAAAAAATCTGGNTTTTTGCCAAAGGTAAAACATGGGCCATTATATTATTTGGGCCTATTAATAAACAATAAAGGCCCAAAAGACAAATCTATATAAAGTAAATTATTATCACTGTCACTGCAAAGCATTTTCCGAAACTCGCTCTCTCAGAGTCTCACTGGATTCCCTTAAACCCTTTGCGCGGACAATTAGGGCTTTTTGTATCTTCCCGATTCTGTCATCTCCCTAAAACCTCTCCGGCGACACTTCACCGGAACTCGGAGCTCTTTCCCGTTGGTATGAAAGTATGATTCTGATCTCTCGAAAGTTGACAAGAGTTGTCTGTTCCTCTCTTTACCACTCGAGAGCAGCGAAACTCCCAACCCAAAAATGGTTAATCTCGCAGCAAATCTGCTTATATTCGGCTAAAGCACCGGTGAAACAGCTGGATGCTGCGGCGGAGATAGAACTGGCTCGGCCGAAAACGATTGAGAACGACGGGGAAACAGCGAACTGGGTGAATCTGACTGGATTCGTTGATCAGCCCGTGCAATTCCAGTCTTCTCCCGAAGGAATCTGGGCAGGAACCATTATCTCTCAGCGATCCAGTTTGAAATCATCTAATTTCTGGTACCATTTCCTTTAGCTTATCGATTACGAAATCACTGAATGTTGATATTCTAGTGTGTTTTGATGTTTAGTGTGATTATTGTGGAATTTCCATTTATCTGGATAAATCAAAGTTGAGATTTTTTTGTGTGTGTGTGCAGGATTCCAATTATATTCGAGGGTAATCTAGCTAAAATTGCAGCTCACCATGTAAAGAAAGATGACCGGATTCGTGTTTCCGGGAAGCTGTTTATTGATTCACCTCCTTCGAATGTGACGTATCCTCATTCCAGTGTCCAGGTGCCTTATAAACTAGAATTTGAGTGTTCACAAGTTTTGATATAACTTTGTGATGAAATGAGTTTAAAAGATTTTAGTACTCATTAACTTGTGGTAACTAGTTTCGTAGTCTCTTTCGTGTCCTTCTTTATTACTTATATATATATATATATGAATAGTTTCTTGGATTCATACTAACATATGAAGGTCGTTCATAACAGATTGTGGTTCAAGATCTCAACTTCGAACAAGCTACGATCTCATTACCTGAAGAAGAAGAAATTAGCACCGAGAAGCAGCCTTGTATGTCTTATTGTCATTTTTAATACTGTTTCTGCTATGAATTGTGTACCTGATTTCTTAACATTACGATCCTATATTGCTGCTTTCAACTGTTGGGTCCTGATAAAGTGTCTTACGCAGTTGTTTAATCAATATGATTCTTTTTTATTGTATGTTCGAGTTAACAGTTTGATGATTTTGTATTTTCAGCGACATCCAAGGAAGTTGAACTCATGGATGAAGCTACGATCTCATTACCTATTGAAGAAGAAATCAGCACCGAGAATCAGCCTTGTATGTCTTATGTCATTTTTAATGATGTTTAGGCTATGAACTGTGTACCTGTTTTCTTAAACTTACGATTCTATTTTGCTGCTTTCAACTGTTGGGTCCTGATCAAGTCTCTTAGGCAGTTGTTTAATCAAATATGATTTTTTTTTATTGTATGCTTGAGTTAACAGTTTGTTGATTTTGTATTTTCAGCGACATCCAAGAAAGTTGAACTCATGGATGAAGCTACGATCTCATTACCTGATGCAGAAGAAATCAGCACCGTGAAGCAGCCTTGTATGTCTTATGTCCTTTTTAATGATGTTTTATGCTATGAACTGTGTACCTGTTTTCTTAAACTTACGATACTATTTTGCCATTTTCTTATCCTGATCAAGTTTCCTAGGAGCTAGCTTTCTATCTTTGTATGCAGTTGTTTAATCAACATGATTCTTTTTTTATTGTATATTCGAGTTAACAGTTTGTTTTGTATTTTCAGCGAGATCCAAGAAAGGTAAAGCCATAGATGAAGAAACCTCTAATGCTTGGAAGAATCTACTTGAAAATCCTAAAGGCTGGTTGGATTACCGTGGGACTAAAGCCAGCGGATTGGTAAACACATTTTGATTTGGATGCATTTCTGTCTCAGTCAGGTTACTCGACACGTTCGAGTACAAAAAATTTGGGATAAATCGATATTCCCCTGTGCAGGTGAAACCAAGACATCCCGACTTTAAGGGCACAGATGGTGGTTTTTCTTTGTGGCTCTGCAGCGCTCCTGATTGGGTTTTACCAAAACTCAATGGGGTTGAGTTTCATGGTTTTGTCCCTAAAGGAAAACTGAAACAACTTAAAGGTAAGTTTCCTTTTTTAGAAAGTATTAGCCAGGTATGCGGCATTTTTGTTCCTGTCCCTGATTCATAAAGCGAGCTTTCCTGAAATGTAGGAGAGGAGTCTTGGAAGGACTTGGTTCAGAACACAGATAAATGGTACGATAACAGATCAACAAAGGTAAAATCTTGTGCTCGGGATTATCGTTGAAGCACTAGTCTCTGCGCATATCTCCCCTAATGTTTTTGAATCACATGTAGACAAACCCGAAAGCCCCTGACTTCAAGCATAAAGAGACTGGTGAAGCACTTTGGATGACCGAGTCTCCTCCTTGGGTACTGTCAAAGTTGCCACCTCCAACGAAGAACCAAGAACAACCTCTCATGGCCAATACTGTCTCGCAGCCAATATCGAAACCACATAAAGGTAAGCTCTCTTTTTTATCAAGTCACAGGCAGTAATGTGGTGTTTTGTTACCGTCTTGTTTTCTAAAACGAGCTGTCCTGAAATGTAGATGAGGAATTTTGGAAGGACTTGGTTCAGAACCCGGGTAAATGGTGGGATAACAGATTAAAGAAGGTAATAGATACAGTGCTCGTAGCATCTTTGAATCTTTGAAGACACGATTCTATTCCTATTTCTCCTCTCATGTTCATTTTCGAACCACATGTAGATAAACGCGAAATCCCCTGACTTCAAGCATAAAGAAACTGGAAAAGCACTGTGGTTTAATGGCTCTCCTCCTTGGGTACAGTCAGAGTTACCACCTCTAAAGAATAACGAAGAACGACCTATCATAGCCAATTGGCCCTATTCTGTCTCACAGCCAATGTCAAAACCACAGATAAGTAAGTTCCCCTTTTATCAAGTCTTAGGCAGCTATTTGGTCTTTTGCTGCTGTCTTAGTTTTCTAAAATGGGTTGTCCTGATATGCAGGAGAGGAATTTTGGAAGGACTTGATTCAGAACCCAAGTAAATGGTGGGATAACAGATCAAACAAGGTAATATACCGTGCTCTTAGCATCTCTGATTCTTTGAAGAAACTATTCAGTTCCCATTTCTCCTCTCATGTTCATTTTCGACTTCCCCGTAATGTTTTTGAACCACATGTAGAGAAACGCTAAAGCCCCCGACTTCAAGCATAAAGAGACTGGTGAAGTACTGTGGATGACCGGGTCTCCTAGCTGGGTACAGTCAGGGTTACCACCTCTACAGAACCACCACCAAGAACAACCTCTCGTGGCCAAAACGGTCTCGCAGCCAATATTGCAACAACGTAAAAGTAAGTTGTGTTTTCTTTTTATCAAGTCTGAGGCAGCTAGTGGTGTTTTGTTACTGTATAGTTTTCTAAAACGGGTCCGTTTTGCTGAGATGTAGAAGAGGAATTGTGGAAGGACTTGATTCAGAATCCAGATAAATGGTGGGATAACAGATCAAAGAAGGTAATATATTCGTGCTCGTAGCATCTCTGAATCTTTGAAGGCACAATTCTACTCACCTTTCTCCTCTCAATCTCTCATGTTCATTTTCGACTTCCCTGTAATGTTTCTGAACCACTGTGTAGATGAACGCGAAATCCCCTGACTTCAAGCATAAGGAGACTGGTGAAGCACTGTGGTTGAATGGCTCTCCTCCTTGGGTAATGTCAAACTTACCGCCTCCAAAGAAGAGTCAAGAAAGACCTGCCATGGCCTATGTTTTGCAGCCTTTCTGAAACTTATTATGATACTCCCCATGTTGATTTTGCTCAGCCACAATGTAAAAAGAAGAGGCGTATTACGTTATTTCGGCATATTTAAAAGTAGAAGTGGTAGATTAACTTAAGGGATCTTGAGTGAGAGATCATCAGAATTTTAACATATCTACCAGTTTTTGTATCAAGATTTTAAGGCCCTTACTTTTGCAAGTCATTATATGTGACACGTAGTTCCTAAGCATGTTCTTGAGGTGATTATATTCTCTTTTCTTGTCTAACAGGAAACGCAGAGCCCTGAGATTTGCCTGTCACTTGTCTCGGATAAGCACCATAGTAAGTTAATAACATGAAACTAACGAAAGCACAGAAACAACCAAAGAACACAACTGGTTTATGAAAGCCAAGAAGCTCCAAATAAAAAGGCGAGTAACGCACAACATTCATATTTTGTCTGCAAATAAGGTAACAACGCAACGTTGATAGGAAAAGCACACAGATAACCAAATCCTCTGTTCTGAGTTTTTGTTCGAATCAGACTCATAAAACTGATTAACGAAGTCACCAAAACACACACCGTTTATTACATGGAATTGTTTATTTCGGCTGGATAAGCCCCATCGATAAAATAAAGTTGCAGCTTTAACATAGTAGCACAACATTCATCTTCTCATCTGCATAAAAAATACAGCATTCGTTAACAGTGTTCTGCTATCAGAAAAAATCCAACATAAGATATTAATTACCTCCGAACAAAGTCTTCAGATTTGTAGGAGAGAGCACAAACACTTCAATGCCTAGCTCCTCTTCTGGCTTTGAAGAACCTCTCTCTGATTGAGATTAATTCTTTTACAGCCTCACTCATTGCCAACCGGTTCACTGGAGATTCTTCACAACACCTAAGTCCCACCTCCAGAACCATCGTCAAGCACTCAGCAGCAGGGAAGCCAATTCTAAGGCCGTTGTGAAGAATCAGTTCGTCTGCCACATCCAAGACTCGCTCTGGCAAGGCAGATTTTATGTAGCTGCAAAGAGTAAAGTTTCCTCCGAACAGCTCATTGGTTGGTCGTTTTCCACTGAACATTTCCAAAAGGAGAATCCCGAAACTATACACATCACCATGTATTGATATCTGCCCTCCCATTCCATATTCTGCAACACAAATCACAGAGACAAGATTGGAGCAATAACATAATATTAATAATCTTCTTCATTCAGACATTACAAAAGTATGATAGTTTTACCTGGTGCGGCATAGCCGATGGTTCCTCTGACTCCAGCCGAACTGAGTTGGTTGAGGAAGTACTCCTGGTCGAATTTGAGGAGGATCCGAGCGAGACCAAAGTCGCTAACATGGGCGGTTAGATCGTCGTCTAGAAGGACGTTGCTTGGCTTAATATCACAATGAGCAATCGCTTCATAGCAATGAACATGAAGATAGTCCAAACCAGAAGCCACATCTACGGCTATGTTAAGCCTTTCAAGAAGCGTCAAGGTTCTTGATGGCCTACGAATCTCTTCCACTTCCTCTGGGTGCAGCCACATATCCAAGCTTCCATTTGGCATGAACTCGTAGATTAGAGCCCTGAATTCATTTCCTTGGAAATCAATACTCGAACAAGCCGTCAGCAGTTTCACTAGATTACGATGCCTTGCGTCCTTCAAAGATTCGCACTCTGCCATAAAGCTCTTCATTGCTCCATGTCGGTGAAAGTTTAAAACTTTCACTGCAACAACCTTGTTCACTGCAGGAAGCAATCCCTTAAACACGGTACCAAAGCTGCCTGACCCAATCAAATTACTCGGAGAGAAGCCATCTGTCGCATTCCGAAGATCTCCATAACTTATCATTTCATGGAAAGCCCCCAAGGTGGAAGGAGATGCTTCATTGGTCTTGTTCTTCTTTCTTTTTGTGGACCAACAAAAATAGACTAAAGCTATGAACAACAGCAAAAGCAAAGACACGCCTATGCTTACTCCAATCACAACTTTCTTCAAACGAGAGGAATGCTTTTTCCCTTTTTCTGCTGGTGCTTGCGAAAAGCATGGCTTTAGTTTCATTTCCAAGACGCCTCCGCACAGGTTTCTGTTTCCAAACACTGAAACTACAGTGGCGTTCCTCAACTTTCCTTTTGTTGGCAGAGATCCCTCCAAGTTGTTAACAGATAGATTGAGATACTCCAAGGAGTTGAAGTTTGCGAGATATCCAGGTACACTTCCAGAGAGATTATTGTTGGAGAAATCAATCTCTTTAAGACCCACCAAGCCACTTATGTCTGGAAAGGTTCCATCAAAAGAATTTCCCTGCAGGTGAAGTCGTTCCATGGAGAGACACTTTCCCAAAGTCTCGGGGAGTTTTCCTGATAGTTTATTATGCGCAACAGATATGTTAACAAGACTTTCAAGTCTTCCAACATCTTTTGGTAGAGAGCCGGTCAAAGAATTATTTGACATGCTTAGTGTAAGAAGGGGTGAAATTTGCATAATCTCCCGAGGTATAGTCCCATTCAACTTATTATCCCCGATAAGCAAGTGTAGCATATAGCTACAGTTACCGAGACTTGGAGGAATGTTACCTTGAAAACAATTGCTGTACAAATATAGTTTTTCTAATCGAGTGATGTTGCCTATAGAAGATGGTATGTCTCCTGTCATTCTATTTGAATGAACTCTTAGTGATCCTAATCCCGAAAGCTTCCCAAACGAGGATGGGAGTGGCCCTGTCAACAGATTTTCTCCTAGCTGAAAATATTGCAGGCTTCTGAGACCCCCAATGTCATGAGGGATGTTTCCAGAGATGAAATTTACTTCAAGGTTTAGCCCGACGAGGTTCACTGACAGATTGGCAATGGACGTAGGTAAATCACCCCCAAGCATATTTTCAGCTACGGATAAAAAATTCAGTTGGGTGCAGTTAGTTAAAGAAGCAAGGAAGTCAAGATCTCCAGAAGAATTACTTCCCAAATAATTACCCATGAGTGCCAGCAGCCGCAACTTCTCTACTTTTCCAAAGTCGGGAGGAATACTTCCTGTCAAGCTATTATACTCCATTCCAAATTTTTCAAGAGTGGAGATGTTGGCAAGTGTTGCTGGAATGGTTCCCGTGAGAGAATTATCTCCCGTGTTGAAAGTTTGAAGGTTTGGTAGCAAATCACCAAAATCAGGCCTCAAACTCCCAAAGAACTCATTACCAAAAATCGAGAAATGCTCAAGCGAGGAAAAATTGTAAATTACGGGAGGAAAAACACCAGAGAAATGGTTACTTGATAGTTCAAGAAACACCATTTGAGTCAACCGAGCTATACCATCAGGAACTCCTCCTTCTAAATTGTTTTGTCCGAAGCTAAGTTGTTTGAGGGATGTCAAGTTTCCTAGAGATGGAAGGAGGTTTCCTCTCAACTTGTTTTGACTAAGATCTAAATAACCAAGCTTCGTCAATGATCCGAGTTCTGAAGGAACACCTTGTCCAAGGTGATTTGAATATAGAGCAAGGCTCAACAATCTAGAGCAGTTAAACAGACCGGCTGCAATCCCTCCTTTGAGAAAATTTAAGTTCATTTCCAAATATTCAAGTCTAAATAACTTTCCAACCTCTTGAGGGATGGTTCCACCGAAAGAGTTATCAGTGAGATTAAGTGATATGAGAAACGAAAGATTACCAATAGATGGCGATATCACTCCGCCCAATTGCAACCCTCCCAGATCCAAACCAGTAACTCTCTTGTGTTTACGCCCACATGTCACCCCCGTCCAGCTGCAGAGAGGGGACGAGTTGTTCCACGAGGACAAGACAGCTCTTTTTTCTTCAGAAACTCGAGACTTGAACTCGAATAAAGCTTGCTTATCTGTTTCATCAGTAAAACCGTGTGACTCAAGTAACAAGAGAGCACCGAAAGCAAGTACAGGAAAGATTCTCATATTTTGGAGGAAAGGAATTCAAAAAGATGAACAAATTGCAAAATGCATTTGCCTTTTGATGATAATGCAACTTAGAGACGACTTTTCCAAAATCAAGTAGGTCAAGTAGTCAACTGTACAAAAAGACAAAGAAACATATCATTTGTCCTTACGACTTTTATTGCATAAAGAAACCCAATTGACAAGATTCCCTGTAAGAAGATGGTCAAGGAGTGTTTAACAAGTTTAACATTAAAAATAAAAGGCGTAAAGACAAATGATATGAAAAAAAAAAAATATTCATTTCTCTATAATCTCTCGATACATGAAGAAGTTGCTTCTTCGATTTGCGGCCATGGCAGGCTCTGTCCTCTCTTAAATTTTCTTATTGATCCATTGAAAAACAGAACTCGACCTTTCTCCAAACAAAAGTAGGTCAATTGTCTAGAAGGACGAATATATTTCTCTAGTCTTCACGACTTTTGTAAGTGCATCATCATCATGAGTATAAGAAATAAGAGACCCAATTAAGACAAAGTTTAGTGTCATTGCCAAATAGTCTGTCTGCACTAACATTGTAAAATATTATAGAGAAGAAAAAGACTAAAAGAGTAATCACAGTTTCTTTCCCGTCACCGTTGACGTTTACTCACAACTTCGGTTGCTAAGTGCTCAATCAGAACTCAGAAGCATATGTTGCCAAACATTTTAAAACCCCCTCGGTTTCTAAGGTTTAAGATCCGCATGGAATGATGAACCGAGCAAAGCATTCAATCGAGCAAAGTAAATTAGTGTTACGTGGGCGTTAAACTCATCAATTTATAAATATGATTTACAATAAACCTTCCGTCTGAAAGATTTCACTAAAAATATGAATATGAATAATCTGTTCAAAAGGTAATATAAAATACAAATCTCTAATCTGTAACCAAAAACAAAACAAACCAATAGGGAGATTTGTAAGAAACGCAAAAAGCCTTAAATTTGTCTCGGGTAGCTTCACCATATCTTCAAAACCCACAGAGATTTTAACGTATACAGCTAAAAAACATCCATCAGAAACCTACGTTGCACGGAAACGGAAACGGAAACGTGGAAACGAAACGTTTCGGAAACGTGAAACGCCTATTTTCGAAAATATGAAATTGAAAACGTTTTGGAAACGTGTATATATATTATATGCATAGTGAAATATGAAACATAGAATTTATATTATAAATAATTTTTAAATCAACACAAATCTAATACATGAATATTAGATAATTTAATTAAAGGTATAAATTTCATAAAGTTGAATGTTGATTTTTTCCGAAAATAATTTATAATACCAAAACTGATGTCAAGTAATAAATCATATTAATCATTCATTTATTTAATATTTAAATTAATTATTTAATTTTAGTTTTAGTTTCATAATTATTTATTTTTATGTTTTCAAAAATAAAAGATAAGTTTTTCGTAAAGTGTCAAAATGGAAACGCGAGTTTCCAAAGTGGAAACGTGCGTTTCCAACAAGTTTCCAAACTGATATTTTAAGGAAACGTGAAAAATCGAGTTTCCGATGAGTTTCCGAGAGGAAACATTTCGGAAACGTTTCGGAAACGGGAAACGCACCTCGGGTGGAGTTTCCATGCAACCTAGTCAGAAACAACAACTTATATGACCCAACATCTACAGAGATTACTCATAATTCATTAACACTAGTGAACCCGTTCTACTCTTAATAATAAAACATTATCAGGTCTAAATGTATACTTGTAAGCAAGGAGATCATGAACATCTCAGAGTTCAGAGTTGTTCATCATTTTTGTGGCTTCACATACGTAATATAGAATGAGAGAGACACAATTTCGGCCACCTTAACTCACTTAGTTCCCTGTTATATGATGTGTCACTATTTTATCAACATGATACCATA
Source organism: Noccaea bulbosa (assembly GCA_900406535.1). Classification (NCBI taxonomy): domain Eukaryota; kingdom Viridiplantae; phylum Streptophyta; class Magnoliopsida; order Brassicales; family Brassicaceae; genus Noccaea; species Noccaea bulbosa. Next base: position 11,680 of record OVBJ01003393.1, read on the forward strand.
ACAACATGGCATTGATAAAAGCACAAAAACAACTAAATAATGAAAACCAAGAAATTCAAAATAGTAACACAACGTTTATCATTTGTCTGCAAATAACATAACAACGCAAGACATTTGCGAAGGCACACAGATAAGCAATTCCTCTGTTCTGAGTTTTGTTCGACTCAGACTCATAAAACTGATTAATGAAGTCACCAAAACACTCACCGTTTATTACATGGAATTGTTTACTTCGGCTGGATAAGCCTCAAAGATAAAATAAAGTTGCAGCTTTAACATAGTTACACAACATTTATCTTTTCATCTGCAGATAACATAGATAATTCGTTAACAATGTTCTGCAAACATATGTATGAGAAAAAAACCCACATATTATGAAGAAGATATTAAATACCTCCCAACAAATCTTCAAGTTTGTAGAGGAAAGCACAAACACTTCAATGCCAAGCTCCTCTTCTGGCTCTGAAGAACCTCTCTCTCATCGAGATTAATTCTTTTAGAGACTCACTCATTGCACACCGGTTCACTGGAGATTCTTCACAACACCTAAGTCCCACCTCCAAAACCATCTTCAAGCACTCAGCAGCAGGGAAGCCGATTCTGAGGCCATTATGAAGAATCATTTCGTCCGCCACATCCAAGACTCGCTCTGGCAATGCAGATTTGATGTAGCTGCATAAAGTAAAGTTTCCTCCAAACAACTCATTG
>OVBJ01003394.1:0-10631 GCA_900406535.1 Noccaea bulbosa
TGCATTCTTACTCTTTGCCAATCCACAAACTTGCTCTCTTGTCTAAGCAGTACCCATTTTGCTCTGTTCAGACAAGTTGGGCTCACACAGATCGTAGGCTGCAAAAAAAGACCATGAATTACAAAACAAAAATTGAAACAAGCTATCACTTCCTACAGAGTAAAAGAAGACCAAAATCATGTATATGCATATGTACAGTAGTGCTTTTTAGCTCCACAGAGGCAATTACCGTGAATCCGACAGACACGTGCTGTTGGAGGCAATGTCTTTGGATAATCTTGCATCATACACTCTAGACGAGTTGAAGATTTGAATGCTGTTTTGGTGCTATCCTTGAATCTGTTATATTTAATCAAAGAAATTCAAAGCATAAAATCAGAGTGTCTAACTTCAACTTACTCATAATCATTAATTGCAAATGAGAACCAGTGAAAAACAGTGATAGCTTCAAGCAGTGAAACAATAAGAGGAGAAGAATTACTTTGGATTCACGAACTCCTCAATGGCTCGTTGTTAGCTCCCTCAGCCTGGAAATGTTGATACACTGAGTCATCATCACAATCACCAGACAATAATATCATAACATACCAACACACAACCAATATTACTCAGAGCATACAATATCCAAAGAAAATCAAGCAAGATGTGTTTTTGTTTTCAGACTTTATGCATTACCGGTCTTAAGAGACAATCAGGAGGAGAAGCTTGTCTATCTCTCGGATAATTCTCTCGGATGACGGAATTTGCAGACTGTGCCAAATTTGCAATTCACCTGTCTTCATGTAGAATTGGCATTCGGGTTGTCCTGGTCTTTCCGGAAATATATTCTCCCTCGGCAACGCATAGAATCCCGAACTGAAACCCGAGAATGAGCCTTTAGATTGAGAGCCTGAGTCTATGGCCTCGTTCTGCTGCAAGTTTCTGTACCTGACGGAGAAACTGAGCCAAGCTGACCCTAACGAAACGGAAACACCGAACATAAGCTCGATACAAATCAGATTATGTGAAGGGTTAAGCAAAGTTTTGTTTTGGAAACTTACTGTGTAAGGGTTCCATCTTTGAAGTTGTCTGAGCGAGAGAGTGAGGGGAAGTTGTTGCTAACTTCGATTCCAGGTTCGACAGGTGGTCCCCCATTGATAAATAGAGATCCACCGTCACGAACCCGTCATGAACCCGCACTCCGGCCACCATCTCTTCCCAGCTGCAACCCAGATCTACGGCAGCAACGTCACAAACCCGTCANTGGCAGCAACTCCACAAACCCGTCATGAACCAGCACTCCGGCCACCATCTCTTCCCAGCCGCAACCCAGATCTACGGCAGCACCATCTCGAAGATTGCGGAGATTTCGAATANCGGCAGCAACGTCACAAACCCGTCATGAACCCGCACTCCGGCCACCATCTCTTCCCAGCCGCAACCCAGATCTACGGCAGCACCATCTCGAAGATTGCGGAGATTTCGAATAGAACGGAGCAGAAAGAGATAATAGAGGGTTTCTTGCTAGGATTTCTCTGAGAGGAAGTCAGATTGTGGGGAGATTTCAAGAAATTTCTGAGGATTGAGGAAGAATCGAGGAAGAATCAAGAGTCGCTCAAGAACACGACCTAGAGGAAGAAGATGAAAAGTTGTCGACTAATTTGGGGGATTTTCTTCTTTTTTTTGCCTAAATTGTACTAAGTGTGGGTTTTCATTTTCATTTTTCGGCNAAGAGTCGCTCAAGAACACGACCTAGAGGAAGAAGATGAAAAGTTGTCGACTAATTTGGGGGATTTTCTTTTTTTTTGCCTAAATTGTACTAAGTGTGGGTTTTCATTTTCATTTTTCGGCCAAAATCTACGATAGCGTTTTCCCGTGTTATAGAATTTATAGAATATAGAAACGAGACTTGTGAGTGTGTTAAAATACTGAGACTATATATGATAGCGTTTATTAATAGACAAACGCTATAGAAACGTCAGGGGTAAGTTTAATATAGCATTACTGTAAAAACGCTATCTTTTAGTGCTATTAAAACCTAATATTCTTGTAGTGTCTTAGAGAAACGATGTGAGTCTCCAATTTCCCAAAAACTTTTCCGCACAAAAATATTTGAGTGGAGCCAAGCAACCCAGAGTGAACCCGAATTTGTAGAGAGATTCCACACTTGCTTCAACTTGAAAACCACTTCGAATTCTTGTAGATTACGGATACCTAACCCTCCTTCACTGCGAGGTTTACAGACCTCCTCCCAAGAAACCCTTGCCCCAGTTGCAGAATCTGTATTGTTGTTCCACAGGAAAGCCGCGCACATAGAGTCGACTTTTTTTTGTAAAAAGCCTTAGGTAAATTGTATACTTGACTCCAGAAGTTTACCATTCCATAGATAACAGACACTACAAGACGGATCTTGCCAGCGAAGGATAGAAACTTAACCATAAACGAATTAAGCTTTTTCCTGATATTATCCAAAAACGGCTGCATAACCAAGAGCTAGAGCCTTTGGAAACTCAGAGATAGGCCCAAATACCTTGTCGGAAAACTGCCCTATTTAATTCCCATGGAGTTACTCAGAACTTCCGCTTCCAGCTCAGTGTAGCCACTAAAGAAGATTTCAGATTTCGTGGCATTCATGTCTAAACCCGACAAGTATTTGAATTGGTTTAGGATTTCAGAGATTTCTTCCATTGAAGTAGCCGACCCATCAGAGAAGACCAGCAGATCATCAGCAAAGAGGAGGTGGGTAATCAAAGGGTTTTCGCAAAGAGGATGCAGGTTGAATTAAGAGTTTCTTGATGTGCCATCAAGCAGTCTAGAAGCGCTTACATAACCATAATAAACAGATACAGAGATATAGGATCCCCTTGGCGCAAGCCCTTTTTCCCTGCAAAGAAACCCGCTGGCTCACCATTTACAAAGATGAAGAATTTTGTAGTAAAGAAACATTGGTGTATCCATTCTCGAAAAAGTGGGGGAAAGTTATGCGCCTCTAGAATCTTGTCTACAAAATCCCAGCACACCGTATCAAAGGCTTTCATGATATCAACCTTAAGAATTGACACTTTGGGGCTCGACCAACTGATCGACCTGGTCGAGACTTGACACCTTTCCCGTTTTTCTCCTAGAGCGATAACACGATTGGGGCTTTCTTTTTTACTTCGTAGGAGGTGGCTTGCGCGGGCAACGTGTTGTGGAATGGCCAAAGACCGCACACTCCACACACCTCGGGGATACCACGGTTAGTAAACTGACACTACAAATTCCTTCTCACTTGATAATCCAGAGACGAGTGTTGTGGGAAGTTCTTTGAGGAGATCAACCTCAACTATAATTTTTGCCACCTCGAACGTCTCCTTCCTTACTGTTTCTGGTGACAAAGCTTTTGGTTCCCCTACTCCAGAGGAAATTATAGCGAGGCTCTCATTGTTGAACAAGCACTATCACCTGAGCTTTAGTAAGCGCCGGTTGTTAGGCATGGGCACAAGTACTCATTACTTGTCCAAAATTCGCGATTTGCCCCGTATCCGCCTTAAAAAATCGAGTATTTATTCGAAGTAAGGTTGGTCACAAGTCGGAAATTTTTAGTACTTGCAAGTACAAGACAAGTATCAAGTCGCATTTTTAATTTTGATATTTTCCCCGTTACTACTTGCCCCATTAGTTATGAAGCATTGTTAGTTTTTTTTTTATGTTTTCTTATCATATAATAATCCATTATTCTATTATGGTTAAGTCCGATACATTTTTCTTTTATAGAGCTCTGAACCCAAACGTTGACATAGTAAAGAGAAGAAGTTATTCTTCTGTTTTCTTCTTTGATACATTTTTCCTCATTGTCCGATTAGGGTTCTGATCTCTACTTATTATCACCGTCTTATCTCTTATCTTCAGATTCTTCACAACCAATATCTCTCTCCTTTCTTATCCTTATCGTTTACTTTCATCCGATAAACTTTGCTTATTCTTTCACAATCCTTTGCTCCGCCTCTCTCTCTCGCTCTATGCCTCTTTTAATTCACCTACCTCTTAAAGTTTTTAACAAGTTTCTTACCTTAATCCTTAGTAACCAAAGCTCATTTTGCAAGTCACAAGGCAAGACAAGTAACTTGCAAGTCGGTCAAATTTTGGCAAGTACCCGTACTGGGAAGTACTTGTCAAGTATAAAACAAGTACAAGTCGACATTTATGGATTTTGAACTAGGCAAGTCGGGTCACAAATACACCAAAAAGTCCGGGTATTTTCCCCGTGCCCAGGCCTACCGGTTGCCCAGGCCTACCGGTTGCCCAGGTGTGAAGTCAGGACTCCAAGGTGCCACACACATTGGATGGCCAGCAATATTCCATAAGTTTCGGCTTAGTAGGATAGCCTTTGTTATTGGATTAGAAACCCTTGGAAGAAAGCAGCTCGGGCTAACCCGATGTGGAATTTTAACAGTTCTAGTAAATTTTTTGTTTTTAAAAATTCAAATCATAACATAAAAAACGTAGTATATTTTTTTTATATAGATGATACAAATTATTTTTTAAATAAAGTTAAACAAAGATGATAGGAAAAATATAATAATTTTAAAAATAATTAATATGATAGAACTGAATTGAATATATTATTTATTTTGTGATTTTCGTCATTACCAATTAAGGAAATGGAATAATTTTTTTAACTAATATTTAATTGAATAAGACATATTTGATTTTCTAATAATAATATATTAGTGGCGTTGTTTATAATTATTCTAATAAATTAAACCTTATTTTATAATTATTATGAGAAGCTTCATAGTGATAATACATTAGCATGTCTTCTCTTTCAATATATTAGGGATTATAAATTCTTCAAATTAGGATCGAGCACAACTAAACACTCTATGGCTATATGCCATTGCATTCGCGTATATGAGGCTCGACTTTAAAACCTGGTCGAACCAGTGGCGAACCCACGTTGATCAAGGAGGTGGCAATTGCCACCACCCAAAACAAAAATTTGTGAATATTTTTAAAGAAAAATAATATATGCCACTATCAAAAAACTAAATTTTGCCCCATAACTCACTTTTTCAATCTTGTTTAAGTCAAAAACCAATCAATTTATATAAGTTTTATCAAGTGATAAGCCCAAAATATTTACATTCACTAGTTCTATCAATATTTTGCCCCATAACTCACTTTTTCAATCATATTTAAGTCTAAAACCAATCAATTAGGTAAGTTTTATCAAGTGATAAACCCAAAACATTTACATTCACTAGTTCTATCAATCTTTTAAGTGATAACACCTAAAATTTCCCCACTAATTTTTTATTCTAAATTCGCCACTGGGTCGAACCCATTGTAATGATTTTTTTTTGTATGAGATAATGTTTTAAAAAAATTCTGATATATAGCTGCGTTTATTGGGAAAAGTAAATAAATAGCGGTGCGAACACGTCAAACCCACGTCAGGTTGGTAAGGCAAGAAAAAAAGAAACTATCCAATATGATCTTATCTCGTGAACCTTTTTATTCTTAATTATCTTGGAGCATATCTTATGTACATACAAATATATGTCATCCATCTTTGCCTATTGCCAACCTGTTACGCATAAGACGTGCGAATTGTTCCATTATAACGCTCTTCGATATAGTGCATATTTGTTCATACAGTACTTTATTCACTATAATGCATGACAACAACTGCAACAAAATTTGTTTGTTTCGCATCGCGATCAGCGACTACATCTTTTATGTTTCGTATTTGTTAACGAATGATGACGTATTTCAGCCATTAATAGCTAATTCGAATCTAACACTAAAATTTTGGATATCGTTGTCCACTGTTATTAATCACTGTAGTTGGTCGCTCCGGTGCGAAATGGAACGGAGTTTTTCACCACGGGTCTAATATATAATTTTTGGACTCCAGTGGAAGTGATATAAAATGCGCTGGAAAAACAATAATGGATATCCATAACTTCTTGACCTTAAGTATTGGTCCCATACTCTAAAGTAGGCTCTTTGGCCATGCTCTCCAATGAATTGACTGAAAACGCCTAAGTTTGAATGTATTTATCATTTACCAACTAAATAAATCAAGAAAATCATGTAGAAACCTTTGAATACGACATTAATCAATTTATATTGATTATGTTAGTACTGTTGTAAGTTTCAACAGCTTCTTGATAAATTGTTCCTCAACGTGTAAAGGCCCATCTCCGTCGGTTGACCACGAAGAAACCGTTTGTTCTCCGTAAACATTGGTTTTGTTTACCCTTTCCCTGGAGGTTGAACCGCTTTTTGGTGAGTTTATGCAAATACCAAAATCTGAAATCCTCCCCACACACACACACACAAAAAAAAAAAACACACTCACACACGCACTTTTCAATATGTGTGTGAAATTGTTAATCTAAGAAAAAAGATTTTGGGTCCATGACAGTGAAAAGTAACACAAAGCAAACAATTCGTGAGGTTTGAGTTTAGCTTAAGCAACCCACCATGACGAGAAAGAAGGGTTGTTTAATTTGTTATTTATTTATGGATCTAAAAGCGGAGACCCGAAAGCGATCGGTACATTTCTTTTTTCTCCAATAACGCTTTTTATCCTGTGATGTTGACAATCTATTAACCATTTTCAGCGGTTCATATTGATTTATGACTAGCCTGAATATTTAATACCCATTTGTGATTAGAATAATTCTATATGTTACATGGCCGTGAGTCACCTCAGGAATTTGATAAAATTCCATTTTTTTCTTTTGGATTTCTTGGAAATCTTATGACCGTTAACTATTATGTATCCTTTTACAAAAAAACAAAAATGACCCGTTCACTATTCAAACTTTTTTTTTGCAAGATTTTTTCGCTTTATCCTACGGTCACCGGTAAAAATTTATACTTCACTTGGATAACACTTTTTATAATGATATTGAAAAAAACGAACTTCTTAGCAGACCACAAATAATCATCCAATTATTTTGGATTAAACAAATTTTAACTGCTAAGTTTTCTTAGAATGACACTAAGAAAATCCTAATAGGTGTCTTAATGACATAGATAACCAAACTAATTATAATTCCAAGTTTACTCATATGCATGATCACCATATTATTTGACTGAAGAATTGGGATAGTATATACATCTTACACACGTAAGACTAACATCACATGATTCACATATGAAGAGGATTTATCCAAATAACTTACAATGCTCCAACCACCTCTCTTGTGAGACTTCATTCTTGTTTCACTACAAGAAACATAGGCCATTTGCGACGGAAACTCCCGTCGAAACTCCGTCGCGAAGCGTTATTTGCGACGGAATTGCGAGAAACAACTCTCCGTCGCAAATCGTTAGTCGCAATGACATTTCCGTCGCAAATCCGTCGCAAATTTGCGATGGAACCAATTCCATCGCAAAGTTGCGACGAATTTATTTCCATCGCAAACTTGCGACAGATATGCGACCACAAATAATCCGTCGGCAACTTGCGACGGATTTGCGACCAAATGCTTTGCGATCGATTTACGACTACATACACTCCGTCGCTAACTTGAGACGGATTTGCGACCACATATAATCCGTCGGCAACTTGCGACGGATTTGCGACCAAATATTTTGCGATCGATCTACGACTACATATATTCCGTCGCAAACTTGCGACGGATTTGCGACAACACATTTTTCGTCGCCAACTTGCGACGGATTTGCGACTGCATATTTTGCGATCGATTTGCGACGGATACGGCTCCGTCGCAAATTGTCGCAAGTTAATTATTTATTTTTTTAATTTTTAATTTTATTTATTTATTAAATTAGTTTAAACTTTTAAAAAATAATAAATAAATAAAATTATAAAAACGACAATTAAATTAATTAAAAATTTAATTCAAATATTATATAAAAACATTAAAAAATTAAATAAAAAATTAAAAAAAATAATAAAACGAAAACTAAAATTCATCTGATCGGGATCCACCAACTCCGCCATGCTCCGGTCCGCCCCCGTCTTGGTCCTCGTCTTGACGCATACTGTCCAACATCGCTTTGAGCACCGGATCCGTGTTGTCCAAGTGGTTGAAGATCTTTTCGAACCTAGCAATTTTGGACTGTGTTGCAGTCAGCTTCGACTCGGTTGCAGTCAGCTTTGTCTCTGTTGCAGTCAATTTCTCCTTCATCTCAGCAACCTCGTAGGGATCCAGTTGCTGACTCGAAGTGGAACTGCAAACATAACCGCTCCCAATATCGATTTGAGACTGGAGAGAACCAACCCCAAAGATCTTCTCCTTTCTACGGGGAGCGGACTGAAAAACCAAAAAAACATTGCAATTAAGAAACCAACAACATACATAAGAATAAAAATAATTTAAACTAAAAATATCACACAATATATTAACTGAACAAAAAGCTTGTTCTTGGTGGTCACAGAAGAAGCATAAGTCATGCTGTCGGGATCATCATTCTGAGTCAACTCTTGTAGTTGTGAGTGAACGGTGTTGTAGAGCTCCTCAGAATCGTCGTCCATGAATGCCCATCCGGCCTCCGCTTTGCATAAGCGAGAACCTCCAGCAAATCCGTCTCTGAATCTCCTCGTTCCTCGGCCTCAAAAATTAATTTTTGATTTGTTAGAAATGATAAAAAATGTTTAAAAAAAAAAAAATCAGAAAATATTTTTAAAAAAATAATCAGAAAAAAACTTACAATCATTCGGTCGCGGGCTGCAAATCCAGTTCGGCCGGATCGATGCGTAGAATTTTTGCTTTTCCCTCGAGCATACTTACTGTTGTCACTCATTTTCCGGTGATCAGGATCCATCCAATGAGCAACCAACCCATCCCAGACATGTTGCTCCCAGTGAAGTGGCTTGGCAGCATCTCCCTTATCCAACCACTGCTGCTTCCACCGATATACCATATCGGGCAACCGATCACGGACTTTGGCTTGGAACTCTTCGTAAACCCGAGAGGTAAAGCCCGATTCCCAGTGGTACTTATGCTTGAAAAAAAAAACAAATAACAATAATACAATGTTAGTGATCAGCAATAAAAAAAAATATTTTTAAACAATAAATAAAAATCACATTAAAACTTACCGCAAAAGTACTGAATCAGTGCTGGAGAGCGGGTTCCTGGACATCCTTCCACTTGCGATAAGGATCTTGATAATCTTTTTCAAAGATATCCGTCACCGCAGAAGCGACGTGAACCTGAAAAAGAAAACAATACCTTTTAATTTTATAAAATGTACAATATAAAATAAAACAAAACTAACAAAAATTAAAAAAAAANAATTAACAAAAAAAAATTACCATTTTGTCCTAGGTGGGCGGTGTGGATGAAGATGAGAGAGGAGATCATGACCAGACTCTTCTAAAACGCCATAATGGCGTCGAAAAACGAGGCTCTAGAGGCATCAAGCCGGGTCCGAACTTGGGCCGCCGGTCTCGGCGGGGACGGAGAGCAAGACCGGTCTCGTTGCTGCTGCTGCTGCCGCTCCCGTCCCGTAGAACCAAGGGAACTACTAGCAGTATTCTCGTGAGCGGAACGAACTCCACGGGAACCGCCACGGGAACCCCCGGAACCGCCACGGGAACCCCCGGAACCGCCACGGTCCCCGGAACCGCCCTGACTCATGTGAAAGTCCGGCAAAGAGTTTCGTCCCTCCATCTGCAATAAAATTGAAAAATAAAAATAAAAAGTAACAACAATAATTATATAGATAAAAATCAAAAATTCACTAATAATTAATATTAACTACTACTATATATTCCAAAAATAATTACTACTATACATTATTATTCCAAAAATAATTCTAAAATTCTAAAAATTATTCTAAAATTATTCTAAAATTTTAAAAATTATTCAATTCATTTTATATAATGAAATAATTTTTTAGAATAATCTAAAAATTATTCTAAAATACTAAAACTAATATAATCACATTTTCAATCTAATATTTAAAATTTCCAATCTAAATTCTAAAATTCTAAAAATTATTCTAAAATTGTTAAAATTATTCTAAAATTCTAAAAATTATTCTATTCATTTTATATAATGAAACAATTTTTTAAAAATATATATTTCAATCTAAAAATATTCTAAAATTCCAAAACATTCTAAAAAATCTGGTTTAATTATCTAACAATTTATAAAATTTCGAATTAATTATCTAACAATTCTAAAAATTCTGATTTAATAATATAACAATTCAAATAGAAATTCTGATTTAATAATCTAACAATTCTAAAAATTTTGAATTAATTATCTAACAATTCTAAAAATTCTGATTTAATACTCTAACAATTCTAAAATTTTAGAATTAATTAACTAACAATTCTAAAAATTCTGATTTAAAAATCTAACAATTCTAAAATTTTAGAATTAATTAACTAACAATTCTAAAAATTCTGATTTAATAATCTAACAATTCTAAAATTTTAGAATTAATTATCTAACAAAATCTAATCTAGAAAATTGGCGGTGGCTGACGGCGAAAGGAGAGAAGGCGGTGGATCGGCGGCTGATCTGCGGCGGAGAAGAAAAAAGCGGTTAATCGGAGGCGGCTACGGCGGCTAGGCGGCAAAAGAACGGTGACGGAGTGAAGGAGAGAAAGAGAGGTGATGGAGGACAAACCTAGAAAAACGGTGGAGGCTGACGGCGAGATGAGAGAAGGCGGCGGAT
>OVBJ01003395.1:0-12384 GCA_900406535.1 Noccaea bulbosa
ATTTATTTTTATGTTTCCAAAAATAAAAGATAAGTTTTTCGTAAAATGTCAAAATGAAAACGCGAGTTTCCAAAGTGGAAACGTGCGTTTCCAACAAGTTTCCAAACTGAGATTTTAAGGAAACGTGAAAATTCGAGTTTCCGACGAGTTTCCGAGAGAAAACGTTTCTTAAACGTTTTCGAAATGGGAAACATACCCCGAATGGAGTTTCCATACAACATAGCTATAAACGTAGAAGCCTGCTAAAGAAAATTAAAATAAAGATAATATAGAGGTCAAACGTATAAAGCAATGTAGACATGGCTACTTTCCAACATATTTGCACTCGTCAAAAGATAATTTTCTTTGGTGAATCATTACGAATTATATAACTCAATTTTATATGCATATACGCAAATAAAATGAATGATTATCTAAACTCTATGTTTTGCTTATATCCGGAACCTTATAATTTTTGGTTTATTAATACAAATAATTACCTCCATACAAAATTAACTAATTTCGTTATTGTTTAAAATAAGCTTTGGAGCTGAGCTACAATCTGCTACATTATTGGCGTCGATCCAAAGTCAACGAAGACCACTAGTTTTGTGAACAGTCAACATCCCTCAAAGGCTCAAAGTAAAATAACTTCACTTCCGTTAGCTTTATATTTACTTCAATAAGACAAGTGTCTAGACTTCTCTTGAGACGTAGAATAGATATCGTATTTAAAAGATACTAATACACAAAAGTGTTATATACTGTATAATATATTTGTAATTATTATTTGAAATTCCGGACACATAGATATTAATATTATGGATGAATCGAGTTTGGGTATTTGAAGTAATTGGTGTGAACCTAAATTAATTATACCGTCTGTATATGCATGTTTAATGTTAGAAACATAAAAGGTGAAGAAGAGACGTGGAGGAAAATGGCACCGTCTTTGACCGTTAGGGTCAGCCAAGTCGTGCATGCCACGTGCTCTTCCTTTCCTTGTTTCTTTTTTTATTTTTCTACTTTTAGGCTTCGATGACCCACACACCCTATGTCATTTTATGATTTTTTAAAACTACAAAACTGCAAGTTTTTTTTTTTTTTTTTTTTTTTTTTTTTTTTTTTTTTTTTTTTTTATGGTAAAATTACAAAACTGCAAGTTACTATACAATATGCACACTATTTCCATATATAACAAAAAGTGTTAGTGGAAGCTCGACTGCCTATCAACTCGTTCTTTCAAACCCAGTTTCATATTATCTCGGTTCAAAGTTTCTGGTTCATCTTCTAGTCCGGATTCCAAAAACAGTAACAGTTTCTAGTTTAAATTAAATAACAAAAACTGAAAAAACGTGAAAGTATGACTTTGAAGTAGTTTGAACAACTCCTGTCAATTCTAATTTCTAGTTGAGTGTGACTGTGTGACACAGTCATGACACTAAGCTTATGAATGCATTTTATTTTTTCTATTATTTTGTCTAAAATGGAGAGGGAAAAAAGATTTAGAAGACTTCGGCGTCGTTTAAGTCATGTTCAGAGCAGCTGAGCAGGTATTATTATGTTTGCTATAATTGGTAAATGGCAATATTTTAGATGTGATTAATTATAAGGATATACTGTATTATTTATTTAACCAGTTCCAATACGTCAAAAACAAAGAAACTCTGTCCCAATTTGTTTATGAACTGAAGTTAATGATATCAATGACTTGGAAATTCTGTAAGTCAAAAGTCAACGTTTAGCCTCAATTGAATTCGAGATTTCAAGTTCAATATCCACTCCACTAATGACATTTTCTAATACTGGAACAAATTTTTAACTTTTATAATTTTTATAAATGAATTATCATTGTACGGAAGTAGCAGACTTTGCGTAAAGTCTTTAACTGTTGTTTAATTATCTTTTTTTAACTACTAGGAGATTCTGGACTGAAACTCGTACATTGTCAGGCTCGAAACTACAATATGTTATATTGGTTCCGTTCCAAGCGGGATCAAGCCGATCCTGTAACCTTTAAACTTTGCCTAGGGTTCTTTACGAATCGAACTAAAGTCACTTAGTGTTTAATTGTCATTTTAAAATAGTCACTTTAACATTTGTATAAATCTGTCATAATTTAATTGCATAATCTACGCAAAGGATGGATAGTGAATGATAAGGATATTAAACGATGTGCGGAGCAAAATAAACATTGGGATAAATATGTTGAGCTTGTAGCTGGATGTTGAGGAATACGTACAAGACTGTAATTGAGGTAGATGAAGAGATTTGAAGCTATCAAAATAAAAAATATTTTTTTTTAGAAAAATAAATAAAATGGTAAAATTTTTAAAAGATTTGGAGTAATCAACAAAGTGCAAACTCCACTTATAGTTTTTGAGCATGTCTATTATATATAAACAGAATGCTGCAGCATTTTGTATACAAATGTAGTCATCATAAATATCGAGAGTTTTAACATTTGGGTTTAGTTTTTTTATAGAAAAAATAGGACAAGAAGCTCGAGTGGTTCTTAGATCACGTATAGATTTAAGAATGTGAGTTATTAGATACAAGTGAAAGCTGTGTTGAACCTGTTGTGTCTCGTTTGAAAAACACATCTAGTAATATATTTTAAAATATCTTATGTCGATTTATGTTTTATATCCGCATCCAGTGTCTCTTGCATTTTCAAACGGTTTCAGTTATTATTACTCCAATAGATTCGTCACTATCAATTCCGTAGTAGTTGTATGAAAAAAACGTATTGCGAAAGTTTCGGGTTCATCTTTTAAAAAAAAAAAAAAAAAAAAGTTTCGGGTTCATCTTAATTTAAGAAAGTTATTGCTTAATCAAATGCACATTACATTATCCATAGATTTATTAAACAGAATCATAAACTAATGATAAAGTTAGTAAGGCGTCACTTATTTGACAAATGATTGCGTTAGTATTGCGTCTGACCTTATTTATTATTCCTTCGCCATAATGATGGAGAGTAGGTTCAATCCCTTCTTCACAACCAATAGAAGTTGAGATATATATTTGAATCATTCAACGTATTAAGATTGCATTGATTAATTATCAAGAAGGATTCAAAATACAATATTGGTCAGAAAAGAAGCAAATGACTTTGAGCATAATGTTAGAACAGAGAATCATGTCGTCTTTATAATAAATATTCAAATCTCAAAAGACAATGCGAGGATGAGAAGATGGGAGGGAGATGATGGTTCACAGAGGAAATGCCAAAATATATAAAATGCAGAGTTTCAGTGTCAGATTACTCTTCTTATCCCGTCTCCAAACATTTGGACGATGATCAAGATTCATCCCCGAAAAACATATTCCACAGTAACATTTAAGATCATATTAGTGAACTCACAAACTCAAGAGTGAGATCTCCATAGATATACAAAGCACACCAAAATGTTCTTCCTGCTAATCGTCGTCCACCCCACGGCGCCTCTGGATCTGTTAAACGCAGCCATTATAAACTTAACACTCAATGATATTGCTAAGACAAATAGCTTGTGTTCTGAGGATTGTGTGTCCATACCGTGACTTTCGTCTGCTTGCTAGTTTGGCTGTTTATCTGTTCCAAAAGCGTTATAAGCCGCTCCTCAGAAACCTGTTAAAAACAAAACAAAAAAGTATTTCAAGAAGCTCTTAGATGTGGAACATTCGTGTAGTGTCAGCGAAACTGAGTAGAAACTTGATGATATGTAAGGAATTATGAACTATAGCAAGGAAACAATGACTGGATTCTTTACCTTCTCAACTATCTGTCCCATTTGAGCAGCCCTCAAAATAACATCCTCTACACCTCTCGCTTTCTCAGGTTTCACCAGGGCAATTCGAGCAACTGTAGAAATAAGAAGAAGAAGAAAGAGATACATTACACAATATTGTTACAGTAGAAAATCATCATATCGATGATAGTCACGACGAAACAAGGGAGAACAGCTAGATGAACATACTTCTCTCTCGGGCTTGGGAAGACAATATTTGACTAAGCATCATTTGTCTACGTTCATCAGCTTCCCTAAACGAATGTTCCGATCAGGGAATGGGTTAGTTCAAAACAGAGAACAAAAAAAAAAAAAAAAAAAATCAATTTNTAGTAGACAAGGACGAGACACACACCTTTTAGCATCTTCTTGTGCACTCTCTTGATCTGGATTCTGCTGATTGCCTGGCTTCCCCTGCTACTTAGGTTGGTGTACAAATGAGCCACAAAGTGCAATTTTTTCTTTTTCTTTTTAAGAAAAAACAAATCAAGACATAAGAGAAGGTATTAAAAAGTTACAGTGCCATGTCGAGCCATGAGCTCTTGCATTCTCCTCTGTCTAATAGCTTCTAGCTCAGGATCAGCCTACACAGGAGGAAGTAAAAAAGAAGAGATATATAAGCAAAACATTGCAATCTTTTGTAGAAGAATTTGCTTTGCCTAACATGACATGATTGCTGAAAAGCTATTCTATCAACTGAAACAAAACAAACAATCGACTGACAACACCCATTTGTCCTACTAGATCGAAGCACATATAATTCAATAGTATGCCAAAGTGCAATGAAAGTAGATATACAGAAATGAGCGTACTGATTCATCAGCAATTAGACTCATGAGCCCCGGAAAAAGGTTAAGAATCATTTGGAGAAAAAACAAACAAGTAGATCACTAACAGCAGAGATCAGTGAAAAAGCAACACAATCCAATGGAATTTTTTACAAAGTGAAAATGTCTTAAAACAATATACAAATATAGATGACCAAGGGAATCACAAAAAAAGGCACCTAGATTTAAACAGATCCACCCAGATTAGCATTACTGATTCAAATCCTAAGTAACAATCACACAAATTTCAAAAGTATAAGCTATCTAACTAACCCCTAATACTTTAAATCTGTTCCCCATGACATATAATTTCTGGGTTTCTCGAGATAAAGACTGAATCTCATTCAAAGGAACCCAGCTTAAATCATGGACATAATCAACCATACACAATCCGTTCAAATTCACGTTCCAGCCCAGAAAGGAAGAGATGAAAAAATTATTGTTACGAAGGAACGAAAGCAACTGAATGAGAGACTTCTAATCTCGAAGAAAAAGTGCCTAAAACCCTAACAAAATTCGAGTTCCCCAAAAAGAGAGCAAAAAAAATGGGGGGAAAACAAAAGAAAATTGAATCAAGCGTAACAATTTCGAGAAGAAATCTCACCATCGGAGCAGTCTTGTCCTCTTTCCTGTGGATGCCAAATCGATTTTGCGCCTACGCCTCACACCTCAAAAACCAACACAGAGCCAGCTCCAAAGGGGAAAATGATTTAAAACCAAACGTAGCTTTTTTATGACGCGCTTCATCATTTTTTACATATTCCCTCCATATGTTTTAGACCTTTTACAAATGTACCCGTAAAGTTATGATTTCTAACATTGACCCTAGATATCATCTCTTATGCCCCTATAGCTTTTTCGTCAATCTCATATGTCCCTCTCATAGTTGGTGGTTTAGGGTGTTGAAATAGGGTTTGGGTTGAGACTTTGGGTTTAGGGTTTAGTTTAAAAAAATGAAGGATATATGAGATTAAAAAGGGGCATAAGAGATTAGATTTAGAAACTGAGGGACATATGAGATTATGCCTCCATTGACCCCTCACTTCAAACATAGATATCATACCCTAAATCTTCGAGGACACACACAAGTCAAATCTTGCACGAGATACAAACAGAGATCTTAGTACATATATTTAGCAAGAAAAGAAAACCCGATTTCACATTCCCCAAATCTTACATCTTTGGCTAAAAGTTGTTGGCACATGGAAATTATGTTAAAAGAATGTCGTCCTTTTTGTTCTCTCAGAGAGACTGCTGTATATGCCTTTTTAGGAAGCAAGATGAGTCTTTGATATGTGTATCTAAAACATGAAATATCTGACTCAAGTTTCTTTACTGGATGAGTATATACGCAGAATCAAACACATCTCCAGCAGTAGGGGAGAGGTTGTTTCTCCGGACCTGGGCATGAGTCTCTGCTTCGTGTTGAAATATCTTGACCACATCTTGAAGCTCCAGCTTTCTAACTTCCACTTGTTCTTCTGTGATGGGCTTTTTCAGCCCCAAGTATATAAGACCGACCGCAATCAGAACCGCTCCAATGAGAACCATGAGCGCAGTGAACAGACCAAACGCATAAGGCGTGTTCTGAGCACCAGGGATACCATCCACGTTGATACCAAACAGTCCTACGATTATGGTTAGCACTAGACCACATCCTCCAAAGACGGCTAAGTTATGGCTTACTCTTAGGCTTTTGTCCTGAAAGTACAGATTGGGGTTGGGGTTGCTTCAGCCAAAGTTATGAGTTAGTCATATGTTAAATTTCGTTTTGTAGGGACGAAACCTGTAACCAAGCACGGACAGTGCTTTGCATGACATCTTGGATTGTGAAGAGACGTCCACGGACTGCTTCTTGTTCCTCAAGCATCTCCCTTGTGTTCTTCCTCAAACCTTCTAACAGATGCCGAACGATGATTCCCCTCAGATGCTGGAGAAGCTCAAAGATTATCTCCTCTCTTGCGTGTAGTGACCACTTCACTCGGATGACCTGCCATGATGAAAGTGGTCACACAAACACATGATCAGTCCTTTCCATTTAATTCAAATTAGAGGCTTAGCTGCAATCAAGAGAAGATGACCTGACCTGTCTTGATAATTTTCTTATTTCTTGGTTGAGAATGATACTGAAGAGATTTACATCCTCATGGTTTCTCCTAATAACAAGAAAATATCTCTCTGTTAATTCAACATGAATATTGCGAGTCATCCTTAACAAACGGATACGTATCGGTGAGAACCTGTTCATAAACTTCAGTTCGATTTCATCAGCGGCACCAAATATGGATTTACGGAATAACCTATCATCAATCAAGGACAACAAAAAGCAAGTGTTACAAACTTCCCAGACAATACCAGATAATTAACTAGAACTCGAGTAAAACTAGACAAGCATTCCTTAGAGGAAAGCTAAACCAGAAAACTGTAGTCACCTATCATCCCATCGAGAAAGACGGCAAGCCAAGTGTGCTATGACTTCATGAACCGTTCTTGGTACATTATAACCTCCTGCATAAAGCAGCTCCTGTAAGAGTAAGGAAAAGCAGAAGGAAAATTAACGCTGGTCAATATCTATATTAAAGGCATGGGTTATATTATAAGTTTAAAGATTCTTATTAAGTAGAAAGAATATTTATTTTGACAGTTTGGGAACGAACCTCTACTTCTGTGACACCCAGGACATTGGTGTTTGATACATTTCCTTTTACGTGCATCACAGTTACCAAAAAGTTTTTAGCTTGCCAAGACCGGAAAACAACGGGGACATCATCCTCACTGATTAATGGATCACCAACTGATTGTCCTAAAAGCTCAAACAATAAACCTCCAGCAACCCTCACTGGAACCTAAGGAAATACACCAGGAATTACAAGTTAGACAACAACATCCAAGAAACCCATCTCAAATAAAACTAATCGGAAAACTTTACTATGCTAAGAAACTATCATACATCATTAATCCCATCCAAAAACAACTATGCTCCATGTGGAAGTATTTCAATGGCAGTCAAAACCACCTAATATTTAAAATGTGGCTGAAATCTGACTCTCAAATTGCATACTTGAGTTGAGATTAAGGTGTATACCTCGTATAGAAGGTGTCTCATCCGTTCACTTATTAGCTTGCTTTCATCCCTCAACGCAAGACTTATAGCAGGATGCAACCATGCAGCATTCCTGAGCCATGTTTCAACAGAAGAGTGTCCAGCAGCCATATGGCACCACCATGTAGGGCCGCCTGGTCTTTCCCAATAGGGAGCCGCTAAATCTGTAACGGGCACATCCTCTTCGTCATCCATTAACTCCAAGTTAGGCCACTCCGCGTTTGCTTGCACCATTTGAACTAGTTCAGATATTCTAGCCCAACCAATAGGCACCCAACGACTTCCGTCATGCCTCTCAGCTTGCGCAGTTCGAAGCACATGTTCATCTTTAAGATCCAAAGAAGAGACCGACCTTGACCTTAAACCATTGACTGGAGCGGAATCAACAAACGGGTTATAACCAAATCCGGGGGAAGGAACTCTGGTTGGTCCATGTTCTTGCTTCAAGTGAACAGTCTTTGGATCAGTATGCTTCTTTGCGCCTCGAATGAATTCAAAGGCGCAGATAAGCCCATCAGTCCAAAGATCACTCTTGGGGACGCCTGAATGATTTTTACTCTCAGGCTTCGTGGATTGATTCTCCCTATTCTCGCCCATGGTCATTCAAGTAGTAAGAAACAACAAGCTTGCTCTACTGCCCTGTATCACTAATAAGACAGTGAAAATCATT
This sequence comes from Noccaea bulbosa, assembly GCA_900406535.1. Classification (NCBI taxonomy): domain Eukaryota; kingdom Viridiplantae; phylum Streptophyta; class Magnoliopsida; order Brassicales; family Brassicaceae; genus Noccaea; species Noccaea bulbosa. The sequence continues at coordinate 8,353 of OVBJ01003395.1, forward strand.
CACATGAGCATCATCATCAATGTTACTTTCCTCAAGCCTCTAGACAGGTACTTGAGGGGAATCAAAGCTCATTGTATGAAACCAATATCTGCAAAACTCTTGAGGAAACCAAAAACGAGACACCTAATGCAGCGAACAGACTCCTTTTCATCATCAACAACAACAACAGGGCTGCAAAATTATACGCAACCAATAGTAGAAATTGCATGCAAGAAACAAAATTACTGTACAATATAGCGTCAATTCCAAAAAGTGAGGGTCAAGAAGGAGAATCATCAATTCCAAAATGCGACTTCAATTAAAGCGTTATTGGTAGGGGCAGAAACCAAAGATCGATATAAAACTTGAAATAGCAAGTTCAGAAGAAAGGATTCATAACCCAAAGAAGAAGATGATGATTTGAGTGAACTTTATTGAGATAAGGAGAGACACAAATCCCGACTGATAATAAGATGATCGATTTCCGATAAGTTTCCACACTGGTTTGTAGGATTACTCTCGACTAATTCGAGAAGAAACGAAAGGAGATCGAAACAAGCTGGAGAAGAAAATCTCACCATAGAAACGGTTTTCTGAGCTTTTCTCTTTGCTCTAGTCTGTAGATGCCAAATCTCAGGACTGAGTGTTAGAGACATTATCTCTCATATCCCTAAATCTTTTTCATCAATCTCATTAATCCCTCTGACATTATCTCTCATACCCCTCAATTTTTTTCATCAATCTCATTAATCCCTCTAACATTATCTTTTATATCCCTCAATCTTTTTCATCAATCTCATTAATCCCTCTGTTTTGTATTTTCATAACATTTATTTTTAATTTTGAAAAAGTTTATTACTTAATTACCGTAACTAAGTTAAAAAAATTAACTCTATACATGGGTTTTATCCACCCACCCAATTTTTTTGGATTATACCCACCAAATAAAAACTAAAAACTTTAAAATTAAAAAAAAAAGTTTTTTCGTTTAAAAAATAAAACTTGGTAACTTGTTAAAACACATTTAAATATTTTTGAAACTTTATATAAACAACCTTAATTTTACCCTCATTTAAACTTTATACTCCCTCTGTTCCTTAATAATTGATGTTTTAGAAAAAATATGTTTGAATATATCTAGATGTATCTGCATATGTTTTGAGTCCAGATACATCCAAATAATATCCAAATGCATTTTCCTAAAACATCAACTATTAAGGAACATAGGAAGTATAAACAACTTTATATTTTAAAAGAATTTTTAATAAAATCTAAAGAGATAATTAGGGTTGTTTACTATTTTAAAATAAAACAAAATCACAATCAAATCTTAATATTTTTTATTTTTTATTTGAATTTTATTTTATTAAATTAGTTGAAAACTTCAAATTAGGATAATTAAGTCATTTCACATATAAAAGTGTATTTTTCAAAACTAAAAAAAATAAGAGTAATTTTCAAATTAAAAACTCATTGAAAATTATATTTCCAAAATTTCTCTTATTTTAATTTATTAATTTTAAATTTTTAAATAATGAAATAAGGGTATTTTCGTCTATGTACATTTAATTAATTTAATTAAAAGGATGAAAGATATATGAGATTAAGTTGGGAGATTTGTGATTAGATTGAGGGACATAGGAGATAATGGCTCCACCTTCATTACTATATAAGGCTATAGAGCATTCGCACACTTTGTACTCCGATCTGCTTTCTTCACTCTGAAAACAACGCTATCGGTTATCCGAAGTTTATTCGCAGTTTACTACTATCGGTTATCCTCTCTACTTCAGGTTGATAACATGCTTTCTTCACTCTGAAAACAACGCTTTTATCTCTATGTTTTTCTCATCTCACTCTTTCTGATCTATCGATTTCGAAATGGATATTGAGTAGTGATTAGGGATAACCTTCAGGTTGATAACAGGTACTCCGATCTGCTTTCTTAACTCTGAAAACAACGCTTTTATCTCTATGTTTCTCTCATCTCATTCTTTATGATCTCTTGATTTTGAAATGAATATTGAGTAGTGATTAGGGATAACCTTCAGGTTGATAATAGGTACTCTGATCTGCTTTCTTCACTCTGAAAACAACGCTTTTATCTCTATGTTTCTATCATCTCACTCTTTCTGATCTCTTGATTTCAAAATGAATATTGAGTAATGATTAGGGTTCCTTGGTCACTTTGGGTGTTTAAGCTTAGATTTTGAATTTCCATGCTTAAGCTTACATATTACATGCCTTACCTTACTCGATTATTTACTAACATCCTCTTTTGCAGGCAGATTTGCATAATGGAAATCATAGCGAAGCTTGATAAGGCATTGGCTACCTTTGATCTTGCGAAGGCTAGCTAACAATGCAAACCCAAAACAAAACATAAAAAGGCATTGAAGTAATTGTATATAATTAGTTGGAAACACTAAGTTACCTTGATGACATGCTTTATCCAACAAAATTACCTTTCACGCATGATCTAACCAAGGAAAAATAGAAGCTTAGCAATCAAGTACATAAAATCTGGCAATAATACAATATTTCACATAATAGAGTAATATTTCACATAATAGTAGAAAATTTTGACAAAAATGTCTTTCAAATGTCTTTCGATCAGAATCCAGACCCATTTCCTTTGGACTCGCCTCCACAAGACCCGCTTCCTCATCACCCATCTCAATTCAAATTTAGCGGCGAGCATCGTCCGTGCAAAATTAGAACATAAATTTTTGGTAAATATTTTGTTCTTCGTTAAAAAAGTGGCCGGTCTTTCGTCAGGGCCGAAAATCCGCTGGACATCTCAGCGACCCGCGCAAGTCAATCTTTTTCTAAAAGACAATTATTTTAAGTGTGTTCCAAAGGTATTGCTAATCTTTTTCTCAGTAATACCACAAAGTCAACCTAAGTATTCACTTCTCTTAAATCGATGGAGAATTATCCCAAACTTCATTTTTATTAAGAGAAAATTAGGCTAATTAGATGGTCAACAAGATCTTTTGTAGATTGAGAAGAAGAAGATGAAAGAAAAATTTTAGCTCTTTGTCTCATTTTTGTGTTTCTTGGTTGAACAATTTGAAGTTTTGAGAAAAAGTATAGCTAGGTGAAAGAAATTATGTTGATGGAGCTGTAATGGAACAGTTGCTTACTAAGGTAAATGGAAAAGAAAAATCTCTTTTATTTTTTAAATGTTTCATAGTTTGGCAGTTTGTGTCATAATTGTAGTAACACATTTAAGAAAAAAGAGTGTTACGGAAAATAAGATTAGCCTTTTGGAAAAGATGCAAAAACTGATGGTTAATAACATTTAAATTTTTTTACTTAAGCAAGCATTATCCATTTCATGTGTGCTTGTATTGTAACCAAATCGAACCTGCTGGACTTTGTTGACCGAGCGGTCTATATTATCTAGTAAAAAACCGGACTTCAGCGAAAATTAATCAAACCAAACCGAACCACATAAAAACTATCAGTGTTGTAGTGTCTCTCAAAGTTTCTCTGCAAAAGTAAACGTGTTGATTCCCTCCATGAGATACTTCCTTCATATATTAACACAGTAAAGCTTTGTGTCTAATTTAGTTCTCTACATATGCAAAAGATCTGACTGTTGTTTTTTTTTCATCAGATCCTCTTTAGCTAAAGAGAAACTTCAACTTTGATCTTGGCTCATCTCGTTTTCCATTCTGTGATCATTGCCAAAGTCTTCTCTACTTTCACAGTACGTTCCTCCAGCTTCAGCTATCTCTCTTTTACTGCAAGCTTGCTCTGTTGCAATCTTTCATCAATATCTTCTTCTTTCTTAACTTCACTGCATCTCTGCTTTTCTCCATCTTCACGGAGCCAAAACTCTGATTCCTTAGTTCTATCCTCGATCATACTCTTCTTATCTTGGGCATTTCTGTTTACATCAACCTCAAACTCATCACAAATTGTCCTCGTCTTTTGTGCTCTGCTAGCCGTTTCATCATCTTCTCCACTCTTTTTCTCTATATTCACTGGAGCAATCTTTTGACAAGGCCCTGAATCATCATCACTATCCACCACCTGATATTTTCT
>OVBJ01003396.1:0-12383 GCA_900406535.1 Noccaea bulbosa
ATTCCCTTACTCTCTAGGTGGGGATGCAGCTTACTGGTTGAAGCAATTGCATTCAGGATCTTTGACTAATTGGGATGACACCAAGAAAGCCTTCTTGAACAATTTCTATGATGATGCGAGGTCTGAGGAGCTGAGAAATTGCATTTCACAATTTTTTCAAGGACCTACAGAGGCATTTAAGGCTTTTTGGGTGAGGTTCAGGTCTTATCAGAGAGACTGCCCACATCATTGTTTCACTGAAGTTCAGCTGCTGGGCATTTTATTCAGAGGAATTGATTGGAGGTATCAGATGGCTCTCGATGCTGCCAGCAATGGTAACTTCAATACCAGATATCCAGATGAAGCTTACCAGCTTATAGAGAACTTGGCATCTAGCAATAGTACCAAGAATGCTGATTTTGAGACGAAGAAGTTTGGTGGAAATCTGGATGGAAGCCAAATTGCAGAAGTTAAGGCTAAGCTTGATTCTGTTCATAGCCTTCTTGTGGGGAAAAAGTAAGTTAAGTTTGCTGCAGAGGTGGAGTCTTTTGAGCCAGTAGAAGAATCACAGGAAGAAGATGTTAACTACATCAATTTTCAGGTTTTCAGCCAAATTTCTGAAAATTACAGCACTCGCCAGATTTTCCTGAAACCTCCAAATTAGCTGCAGAAAGAGGCTATAAGCCTAAAATTCCTTACCCTAAGGGTCCTAGGAAGTCCAAACAAGAGGTGGAGGATGCTAAGTGCAAAGAAATCATGGATAAGCTTGTGGTTGAGATTCCTCTTGTTGATGAAGTCAACCTTTCACCTGCACTTAAGAGATATGTCAAGAGAATGGTGATGAATGGTGTGAGTCCTGAAGAAGGAGCTTTGCTTACCAGAGACATTAGTGTAGTTATCTTGAGTATATTGCCCAAGCAGAAGAAGAAGGTAAAGGTCTCTGAAGAAGTTAGTGTTGTAACTCAGAACAAGGTTCCAGAGAAGATAGAAGATCCAGGAAACTTTGTGCTAGATTGCTCCATCTCAACAAGCAAGTTTCCACATTCTCTTTATGATCTAGGCTCTAGTGTTAACTTGATGCCTCTCTCTGTTGCTGTAAGCCTTGGAATGACTGCTTTCAAACCAACTAGGATCTCCCTTATCCTAGCTGATCGATATAGAAGAACCCCACTTGGTGTCATAGAGGATGTTCCAGTACTCAAGATTGAAGGTCACATGATTCCCGCTCATTTTGTGGTTTTGGAATATGATGCAGAGCCTATAGATCCTCTTATTCTGGGAAGATCATTTTTGGCTACAGCTGGTGCCATCCTTGATGTGAAGAAAGGGAAGATAGAGCTGGATTTGGGTGATATTGTCATGCATTTTGACATGGATGTGTTAAGGAGAAAGCCCACTATTGATGGTCAGAGCTTTTCTGTGGAGATTTCCAATGATGAAGAACCAATCAAGGAGCCTTCCAATGACATTACTACTGGGTATGTCAAGGAGATGGATTCTAGTGAGCAAGTGAACAAGGTGGATGATGGGAATGGAGTTTTAGTTGCAGATCATGTCATAGCCCAAAAACCTCCAATACAGCAAAGGTATGCTCTTCCTCCACTCAATTCAAAACCCCCTGATCTCATCCATAAGAACTTTAAAGGTGTAAAAGCTGTTTCACACATATACAAGCAACGCGATTCTCGTCGAAAGCTTGGTTTTTCTTTTGATGATTCTGCAGGAAAAAGAAGGGTCCCACCCAAACTCACATCCCGCCCTGCTGCTGTTCTTCACTTTCTGGGTCGATCTCATGCACCTAATGCTTACACACCACCATGGATGAGGAGACATTTCTCTCAGAGGCATGTGTTGCCATTGTCTGATCCACCTGATGCCTGAGCCTCAACACAATCAAGCTAATGACTGAAAACAAGCGCTTAGTGGGAGGCAACCCACTTGTAGGTGAAATTCCTTTGTGATTTTCGTTTGTTTTCACTAACTTTTGGTTTCACTTTTCTTTTGAAAAAAAAAAAAAAAAAAATTNTTCACTTTTCTTTTGAAAAAAAAAAAAAAAAAAATTGTTAGTGTCGCTCGACACCAACTCCAGACGACGAAACGGACGAAAATCGACCTCCAGTCGACACAGGAGTCGACACAGATTGTTAGTGTCGATCGACACTACCCATAGTGTCGGTCGACACCCCCATTACAGACAGGTAAAACGTCCAATTTTTCTTAGTTTTGACTCAATCCCTTTTCTTTTTGCTTCTTTCTTCCTGCTGAATAACACTGGGGACAGTGTTGTTTAAGTCTGAGGGAGGTGGTTACTGACATTGTGTTTGTTTTTGAGGGATTACAAAAAAAAAATTGTTTTCAAACTGTTTTATTGAGTCAAAACCAGTCAGAAAATTATGACCTTCTCTTGGAGCTTACCTTATCAACCAATGTTCAGGCAATCACAAGGGCCCGACATTAGTAGAGGACTTAGTCGATCAGAATGGTTCTAGCGGACCGATTGCTGGATCACAACCGTATCTCTAAGGTACTCAACTCTCTAAAGTTTAACTCCTCGCATTAACCTGACTTTAATTTTCTTAGCAAGGGGTTTGATATACATAAGTATGATTTCTCCTTCAGTCCAGTCAAGACAAGCTTATGCATTTACATTGTGTTTATTTATTGCATTGCATTTACATATACTCTCTCTTTTCCAAAACTCAAAGGGAAGTCTAACGACACCCTCGGGAAAACGAAGTGGATGAAGGCCAGTCCAACTGGTCTTCTATCTCCATGGAAACCTGCCGGATGAAAGTAATAAAAAGGACCGGGATTTGGTGGCTCCAACAATCACTACTCGCGATCTAAATAAAACCTGATTCCAAATCATAAGGGAAAGAGAGAAGGAAAAAAAAAAAAAAAAAAAAAAACAATTAATCATTGCATTCATGTTTTAGCTTTCAAAGTTGGTCATGATTGTGCTTGGAGGGGTAAAAATCAGAATGCTATTTGTTTGATAACCCCTTGTTGAGAACTCACGCTTTAAATTTCCTAAGGTGTTAACATTAGAGTTTTGAGTTATCTGAAAAGATTTAGTGTTTGGTTTGGTTTGAATTGCAAGGTAGTGTCCAATATGAGAAACTGGTCTAATGTTGATTATGTCTTGAGTGAGAACAGGTGCAAAGGTTGATACAAGCTCTGAAGGGTAAATGAGTTTCCGCTTTTCAAACCTCTTTCTCATATGTCTTGGATTCGATTTACATGAGGACATGTAAAGATCTAAGTCTGGGGGAGTTGATATATCATGGTTTTTATGGGTTTTTGCCGTGATATAAGTCTTAACTTTAGAGTCTCTTTAGTATTTTTGGAGTGTTTTCTATTGATTACAGGTCCTAGATACATTTGGAACACAATTGGAGATTATGGACCATTTTGGGAGTTTTTGCTGGAAAACAGAAGTCATTGCCGCTCACAGAGCTTGGTGTCGATCGACACCACTGCAGGGTGTCGGTCGACACCGCATCCAGAGAAGAAGGAAACGCGAGTTTTTTAAAGACTTGAAGATTTGCAGTTTTGGCCCAAAGGCCCACTTATCTACAAGAAGGTCCAAATCGTGTTTTCGGAGATTTTTAGGTTTATAAGCCATTGTTTAGGCTTCTTTTCCAATAACAATTCATTATCTTATTTTTCATTGAGACTTAGAGAGAGATTTGTAGCAGAGCTTGGAAGAGAGATATCATACTCCTTCAGAGAAGATTTTGAACTCTTTATCTCTATTCTTATTTCTTTTATGCAATCTAATTATTTCATGATGTTTGTCTCAATCACCATGTCTAAGTAGTTTGCTTGTTAGGTTTAGGGTTTTTCAAAGGTTGAAGAAGAATTGCAATTGCTTAGGATAATTTTTAGAGTTCTTCATCTAGATTGTGTTTATTGCTTATTCTAGCTTAGCTACCTAGAATCTGATCTAAGGATAATTGATAGATGTGAAAGTATTATCGATTTCCCGACATATCTTAGATGAGCAAAATTTATGTCTGCAAAGGAATTTGGTTTAGGAATTTTGTAAACAATTGAACCTTCAATTAATGCTTGTCTTTATTGATTGAATTTGCAAAGAAATTTGAAATTCTATGATTTAGACATAAATAATCTTCGCGACGACAGTCGGTCGATTTTACATTAGTGTTCATGTTCAAGAACAGTGCTTAATTAATATCCTATTTATTTTACTCTGCAATTCGGATTCTACCTGCGAATTTTCCAAGGCCTAACCTTTGTCTCTTGAATTTAACCTCATCAATCGATCACTGCTGCTTTTGTTTTCTTTTATTTGTTTTACAATCTTTCTGTTATCTTTTTTTGAATCTAGAAATTTACTGTGCAACTGATAGACGTTTGGATTGATACCCTATACACTACATTGATTTGCTGTACACTTGCAGTGATATTTTAGGGCAAACTTACACCTATCACTATGCCTGAAAAAAAAACTTTATGTTCTGGATACCTTGCAAGTATCAGAACAAAGATATAGTTAGGCTCTATCTCTGTAATGTTTGTAGCTGTAGAACCAGGGGTGAGTGAAGAACGCATTCTTTGTTATGTCACCATGTTATTGGATTTCTTAAACGATATAATTATGCTGATTTTAGTCTCTTCTTCTTCAGTATGTGATCCTGTGATGGGTGATGAAGGAAAGTTCTATGTGCCTAAAATATTGGTACATGTTTATCGTCGAAAGGTAAAACGAGACTAAAAGACCCAAGTGGTTGTGTTCTTTCGATTTGATTAGTTGATAATATGAATTGTTTGGTATGAAAAGCGTAAAAAAAAAACCAGAAAGCAGAGCGACCCGGTGGAGAAGAAGTGGAATGTTGACATTCCAGCTACACCGCGTTTACTTGGTCCTATGCGTTCGGTGGCTACGACAGACAAGCGCGCATAGACCTACACCGCCGGTGCTGAAACCGGTAAAGAATCGGAGAACCGCGTAAGTGTACTAGTTTGTAGATAGAGACGTGGGTTTTCAAAAATGAGAGAATAACCGTTTTGATTATTACCAAAGCTTGTATTCTTTACACTATAGGGTATCCGGAAAAAGACATAAGGCGATGTTTTACTCTGATTCCCAGCAGCTAATCAAGCTCCTAAAGAGTGGTGACTCCACAACGGAGCTCAGTGGAATTCTCTCAAACATCAGGCTTTTGTGTCGTAAGTTTACCTTTGTTGCCTTCGGTTTTATTCCTCGTTCTGGAAATATGGTAGCAGATGACTTAGCTAAGTCTGCTTTAAAAGATTTATGTAATTCCTCTGTTCCTAGAGGCTAAACTTGGTTGTTTTAATTAATTTAAGTTTCGTTTGCGCAAAAAAAAAAGGGTATCCGGAATGTGATTGTGTTCGAAATCGCTGTCCTGGATCCGTAGTTTGCTTCCTTTATCAATTTATGCCCACATGATGATAGTGAAGCTTAGCTCCTAAATTGAGATAGATTATCATTATCTTATTAGTCACTGAAAAGTAATGTATGAACACAAGACATTGAGGACTCCTCTACTGTTTTTTCCTTCTTATGGTTGATCGTTCCAATATCACAGTTCTAAAATATTACAGGATAAACTCAGAGGAAGATGGCATAAGTTCATACTAATTTGTTAAAAGAAATTCTTCATAGCAGTGCGTGTTGAATTTCAACCCTTTGTCTACTTTGGGCCTGAAGTGCCACCAAGCTACAGTTTAAGTCCTGTATTACTATAGAAAATTTGTTGTGCTATTTGTACTAATCCGTGTCTCTACTGCAGGTTTTCAGGTGAGGAGAGTGATCCGTTTTCTGGGATTTAAGCAATTAAGGCAGTAGCAATAAGGTTCTTAGGGCTTTGTTATGCAAAGGAACAAAACTCTCCCAGAAAAGTAGAAATTACCAGCTCTCATAAGAAACCAGAATCAGGAACACTTAAGTAGCAGTGGAGGAGAAGGCGAAGGAGAATGAGAGTGCAGAATTCGTTAATTTGGTTCTTCCAATCTGTTTGTGTTTTGGTAAACATGTTATATACCAGTTTTTCGGAAATTAAAAATATTTTCTCCATTGAATGAGAGAAATGGGGAAAGGAGCCAATCCATACCCCAACTATTTTCAGAGTACCAATCCGTACCTGAAATTTTAACGTGTGCCAATCCATACCCGCACTATAATATATCATCCTATACGTACCCAAAGGCCATAACCAACATTGACCATCATCCCGTTAGTCAACCACGCGAATACGTTAACGGTGATGAGTCAGCTTGCGCCGTCATCTGCCCCGTTCGAATGGAACGTCAAAACGACGTCATTTTGCACTGATCGTCACCCGAAATCCAATTTCGGTTTGGCAGCGGTTTCGAATCCGGTTTAGCTCAAGAGAATCAATTTTGGTTTTATTAACCGACTGAAATAAAGGAATATAGTTAAAACAGCGTCGTATTGTTTCAGAGGTGATATTTTTTCTGGATCGAGTTAATTCACTCGGTAAAATCGTCTTCAAAATCGAATTGGGGAAAAATCGTTCTAGGGTTTACAGGTCTTGCAAAGCAAAGGGGATGACTACATCGTCGAATGGAGTTGTATATTCGGAGAATTGAGGTATCATTTATTGTCTTATAATCATCAATTTCGGTTTTTGGATTGCAAAAGAGAAAACGAAAACGAGAAGAATTTGTAGGTGTTTGTGACAGAGGAAGAGGATTTCCCAAGATATGTAGGTGTGGAGAAGAAATTGTGATGAGAACCTCAGGCACAAGAACAAATCCAGGACGAAAGCCCTAACTTTTTTACAAACCTCATTTTTCCAGAAATTGATTCGCTCAGCAGGAATTGTATGCAATCCTCTTTAATTAGTGACAGAAACCTTCGATTAGGAGATTCTCCTTCAGAGAAGAAACAGATGTCAACACGAAATCAAACTCGTTTCTTTTCTCTCTCGCACTCCAAAACGGCAAACACGGGAAAGAAGAATGAGCTTCAGTAACCAAACAACGCCATTTTATTCAATTAAAAACCTAAATTGGTTCTCTCGATCGAATTAATGGGTTAATTGGCAATAAAACCAATCCGGGTTTTAAACTTTTAAGTTTTGGTTTCATTTCGATCCAAAACGATGCCGTTTTCGAAATTGGATTTCGGGTGTCGATAAGTGCAAAACGACGTCGTTTTGCACATTCCGTTCCAATGGGGCAGACGACAGGGCAAATTGACTTATCACCGTTAATGGATTCGCGTAGTTGACTAACAGTATGATGGTCAATGTTGGTTATGGCCAGACAAGAAAAAATTTGGGTACGTATAGCCGTATAGGATAATATATTATGGTACTGATCGGCATTTTAGCTTTTAAAGCTTTAGGGCGTATAGAAAAAATCTAAAGTATTAAAAGTGATAAATTATAATAAGACTTTAGAAGTTTTAAAGCCTTGAAAGTCTTTAACTTCCATCCTGAAAATCTTTGAAACCATTTCTTCAGTTTTTCTTCACATACGTTGAGTTTTTTTAAAAGCAAAAAAACATGGCTTTTTTTTTTTTTTTTTTTTTTTTTTTTTTTTTTTTTTTTTTNTGTTTTAAAATACTTTTTTATTCATCTTCTTCCCGACATGATATCAGTTTGGAATACAAGAAGATTGAAAGAAAGAGAATAAGAGAAGCTGAAAATATCTATTAAGAAACTCGTGTGAAGAATGCAACCGTGGACTCTGGATTAGATCTGAATGAACTGAAACCAAGTGTGAATGAAGCTCTCCTGGGTAGAGGAATGCAACGATGGATTGTTTGCCATTAATATACCCGCACGATCAAGACCGATAGCTTCGTTCGCATGAGGAGTTGAATTTCCTTGACCAAAGAGTGGGAAGCCTTTGGTTCGGAAGAGTGAAGTCTTGAATTTCTTTCTTTCCAAATTGTGTAAACCACCGCCTGGAAGATAAGCTTACAAATAGTCTTAAGCTTATCTGAAGAGAAAGAAGAACATACCCAGTAAGCTATATTATCGAAGTTTGAAGGTGGAGCTAGAGTCGGGTGACGAAAGAAGGCGTTCCAAATTGTCTCCAAATAAGGACAAATGAAGAACAAGTGGTCCCGAGTTTCAGCTGATGCTTGACAGAGTAAACAATCTTCAGGAATAGCAAGCCCCCAGGATCGTAATCTGTCTCTAGTAAGAAGACGGTTTTGAATAGCCAACCAAAATATAAAGGTATGCTTGGGAACGTGACCTGGAAACCAAACTGAATTATACCAAGGGACAGATGGTGGTAGAGGATGAAGCGATTTCCAAGTTTTAGATGCTGAGAATTTTCCTGGAGGCGAATGCAAATCATTTGTCCACATAAAAACATCCGGTAATGAGTCATTCAAACTCAAATGCGCAGAAGGAAGACAATTCCGTAGGAGGAGTAAAAGAGGATGTCTTCCCCTAGGCAAAGCCCAAGAGTTATTAACAATTGCTTGAGAGACAGTTGCCATTGTATTAATACCCAACACCTGGGGTCCATTTGCACCCACCAAATCAATTAAAGGACCTATAGAAGTCCAATTATCATGCCAAAAAAGAACTGAACGCCCAGACTCTACCTGGCAGGAGAGAAACGGACGAGCTAAGTCCCGAAGTTTCACCAGACGCATCCAAATCCAACTTCCTGTCTCTCTGAAATCAAAAGTCCAGAAGTTCCTCTGTTGAATAATGTTTGTTCTGACCCAAGCCACCCATAGTGATCCTTGCTCTGCAAATAACAACCAGATGAGTTTCAGTCCAAAAACTTGATTAATATGAGCAAGTCTTCTCAGTCCCAACCCTCCTGACGTTTTAGGTGTACAAATTGTTTCCCACGACACTTTGGCGCCTTTAGCCGAATTTGGGGCTCCATTCCAAAGAAAAGCATTAAGCAACTTCTCAATAGATTCTAGACAACTCTTTGGTAGTGGAAATATCGATGCCCAAAAGTTGACTACTCCATTGAGGACGGATTTTATTAATTGCAGTCGTCCTGCAAAAGAGAGAGGTCTAATAGTCCAAGATGTGATTCTTGACTTGACCTTATCAACCAACGGTTGGCAATCACAAATAGTAAGCTTTCGTGGCATCAAAGGGAGACCGAGATACCGAACCAAAAACATGGCTTTTTATATTTTCTAAAGCCACAATTTTTCACAGTTTCTACAGCCAGACTTTCAAACTAAAATTTAACAATCAAAGTCCTTAAAGTCTTTACCAATCAGAACCTATAGTGCGGGTATGGATTGGCACACGTTAAAAGTTCAAGTACAGAATGATACCTCTAAAAATAGTTGGAGCATGGTTTGGGCGCTTTCCGAGAGGAAATGCCTTGTGTTTTATTTGTTGGGTTTTCGCAGATATTTTGAAAATGGTAATGCATAAACCACTACTTGAACAAGCACATGTTTCGCATCTGCCAATTGGCGAGAGGAAACACCCTTTGATTCCTTCTGCAATCTGAGGAAGTACAAGTTAATCATCAGTTATAGCCAATGTATATTTTCTTGATACAATCAACATGGTAGCTCCAATTCATTTTCTTATGTTCTTTGTAATTTGTTTTTTATTTGGTTCTACAGACCTTACGAATTTGTCCACATTGTTTCTTCTCCAAAGTCTTGTGCAACTAATATTAAGATCATTAAATGGAGAGACATCTACGTTGACAATGCCTGATGGCTCTTCTCATGAACTACTTATAGAAGGTAGTGTAATAAGACGTGTGTAGCTCTTATGTCCAATTTGGTTGCTTTACATAGACTCATTGTCTTCGCATTTTAGTCATTACGCCTGCAAAAATGTTCCTATAGGTTGAGGTAAAACTTAAGAATTATTTGATTTACTCAACACTAAGTCTTGGAAGTAGATTTTTTTTTCTTTTGGTCAACTAAGGCTTTCATTAAAAGACTTAAACAAGGGAGTCCAAAGGACTAAGTTTCAACAGAGCTGATTTCGCAAGCGAATCTGCAATACCATTGTCAGATCGCGAAATGAAATTGAAAGATAAGGGAGAGAAGAGATAAGCAAGGCATATGATTTCGTGAAGAAGGCCTGCAAACTCATTCAGATCTGAGCCTAAATAATTAAGGCTTTGATGAGGAAAGAAGAGTCCGAGAAGAGCTTTAGCTAGTAGAGACCCAAGGTGTACGCCTGTTTCAGAGCCGCTTTCATCGCCAGGGCATCGGCCACTAGTGCCGAACCTACGAAGCGTCTGTTTTCCGATCCCTGGGAAAGACGATTACCCTGAGATCCGTTGATTTGCCATCCCATGTCCGCGTTGAGAGGGGAAGCTTGCCAAGCGCCATCTACAAAACAGGAGGGAGAGCTTACCAAACTGGTGGGAGCTGTCTTCAGCTTAGTCTTTGGAGACGGAGGGGTTTGATTTGCCAATTCTCATTCCTTTGCATCTTTTATCACTTTCAGAATGATCTCCACTTCCGAGAAACTCTTGTTTTCAAACAGGAGTTTGTTTCTGGCGGTCCAGAGGTTCCAGAGGGGCCACACAGCAAGTGGTGTGTCTGCAACTCTGGTTGGGGGAAGATTGATACATTTTTGGGCAAATTCCAAAGTCTGATTGGTATCAGTAAGAGAAGTCGGCTCTATTTCTTCGGGGAGCACCAGAGCTAGGGACCAGATTCTTCTCGAGAAAGGGCACTCACAAAGGATATGTCGGATACTCTCCATACCACCACAGCGTTTGCAGAGGAGATCTGTGGTGATACCTCTGAAGGCTAGAAGCTCTCCCACTGGTAATGCTGAGTTTGCGATTCGCCATAGGAAGTATTTGAGTTTTGGGGAGATATGGACGTTCCATATGTTTTTATACCAATCAAACGCTCTTTCTGGACTTCCTGTGAACTGCTGGGCTAGCAATTTGTAGCCTGATTTCGTGGTGTAGGATCCTGATCTTTCTGCTAGCCAGACTTGAGAATCTTTCGGCCGGAAAGAACTAGGGATCAATTTACGGATCTTCTCCTCATATTGAGGTAAATTTTTGCGGATGGCTTGAAGGTTCCACTCGTTTTTTTTCTTGATTCATTAGCTCATTCACTTTTAAATTGCAGTTTTCCAGGGTTGGTGGACCAACGGGAGTTTCAGCACTAGAAGATGAAAGCCAGGAGTCTGACCAGACCTTTATAGAGTCCCCATCTCCAACTATCAATCCCAAGCCTTTCTTTACCACTTCATTTCCGGCGAGGATTCTTCTCCAGCCATGGGACACCGATTGTTTTGGTATGCTCTCCAGAAAGGAGCGATTGCTGCCATATTTACCACGTAGAACTTTGGCGAGCAAGGAGTCCGGATTTTTGAAAAGTGGCCAACTTATCTTTGCCAGGAGGGCATCATTGAAGGCTGCTAAGTCTCTGAACCCAAGACCTCCGTTTGCTTTTGGAGTCGCCATCTTGTGCCATGCTACCCAATACATCTTCCTCTGGTCCTGTGAAGCGATACCCAATACCCACCAGAAGCGATTGAGAAGAGATTGGATGCGTTTATAAAGGGAAGTTGGGAGCTTGAAACAGGACATCATATAGGTGGGAAGGGCTGAGAGGACCGATTGCAGTAGGACATGCTTGCCGGCGCCTGAGAGGAAGCGTCTCGGCCAACGAGCGTTGTCTGATTTTATCCACCAAACCAGTGAAGATCTCTTTTTTTCCTTCCAAAATTCTCCGGGAGACCCAGGTATTTACCCACTCCACCTTCTTTTGCGATGGCTAATAAGCGTTTAACTTTTTCTCGGATGTCCGATGGGGTTTTTGATGAGAATGTGATGGTTGACTTGTTTAGGTTGATGCACTGTCCTGAGCTCGCTTCATATCTGGAGAGGATCCTGCTCAGTTCTCGGCAATTTATTGCATTCGTCTTACAGAAGAACATAGTGTCATCAGCAAAAAAAAAAGATGGTTTATGAACGGACTTCCTCTGGCCACTTGTAACCCTTTGAGCTTGCCGGAATCTTGAGCTTGCTTACACAGCCCCGAAAGGACTTCTGTACATAGAATAAAGAGATAAGGGGAGAGTGGGTCCTCTTGCCGTAGTCCTCTAGTAGGTTTTACATTTCCTTGTGGCGCTCCATTGATTAAGAAGGAGTAAGTGACTGTTGTGACACACTCCATGATCCGGGAGATCCAAATTGTGTGGAAGCCGAGGTTTTGGAGTACTGCTTCTAGAAAACCCGGGTTTCCCGCCTATTCCCCCCCAAACTAAATCGTTTCTATCGGGATTCACCCAAACTTTTCGACCCTCTAATTCCACCCAAACTTTTATTCTCTGTCGATTCCTCCATTTGCTTTTTTTTTAGCAAAACGCAAACTCGATTTTGCTAAACAAAACGCAAATGGGAGAATCGAGAGGAAATAAAAGTTTGGGTGGAATTGGAGGGAGTCGAAAAGTTTGGGTGGA
>OVBJ01003397.1:0-12380 GCA_900406535.1 Noccaea bulbosa
GACCGCCTTGGGTGAATCATCTTCCCGTGAAAGAGCAGATGGAGAACATTGGGGTGCTCGTCGGGACGAGGAGGTGACGAGGGAGACGAGATCCGGATTCAGGCTAGCCTCTGCGGCGACCAGACAGAACAATGGCGTCTGGAGAGCTGGGCGCGCGGACAGCCGGAAGTGAGGATATAAGATTTTAAAACACAGATCCGGCGGATCCGAATAGATCGAACGGAGATCGAACGGCAGCAGGTGAAGCATGATTTTAGAGTGTAGCCGTTGGTCGGATAGATCTCCAGGTTTTGGTGGAGGATGCGGCAGTGCCGAAAGGTTACTCACTCGGAAGTGAGAGAGGCTCGACGCACATTTAGGCTGCTTCGGTGAGTTGAACGGTAGAGACGAGAGCTCCGACCTCAAGAGCTCTGCAGGTCGCGACGAAACCATCACCGGAGAGGAAGAGCGGTCGAAAACAGAACGAGGACTAAACGAACTCGCCGGCGATGGAAGAACCGGCGGAAAGAAAAACAGAGTCATCGGAAACCAAAGGAGGATCCCGGGAAAGAAAACGCCACGCTCCAGTTCAGGAGGAGAAGAGCCACCGAAGAGGCGAATTCATTCCTTGACCGGAGCAGAGCGACGACGGAGAAGAAGGTTGACGGCGCCTTGGAAATCGTGCCTGGGAGAGAAACTCAAATTAGGGTTATGTTATGCAAAAACTAACTGTTTCACGAATGCAATCTAAATATACAATTGAATATATATACCCATAATTCAACAAACCTCTAGATTCTGATGGTACACATTGTGAAATACTTCACCTTTTTCAATTCCAAACCATGTACTAACTTTTAAAGGTAAGATTATTGTTATGTGTATTGCAACAAGTGAGAAATTAATTTGATATATCAAGCCATCTAACCGCATCAGGAATATTAATTTAAGTGTGTTTCCGTTTTATCGTAGTGATCCTATGTATGAACGTTGGTTATTTGGATACTAAATTATAAGTCTCTTACGTCATTTATGCATAATACAGGATTTGTATGAGCTCAAGGCATGAAGGAAAATGATGTTTCAACCTCCTCGGGAAGAACATGTAAGTTTCAGGATTCAAACCATTGTGCTGATTTTACTATATCTGCTTCCAGTTTACTCATTAGTATTATACTACACTTTAATATTGTGTCCCAGTCGTGATCGTTTGTTTAAATATATTCTGCAATTTGATTTTCATGGTCACTTTTACGAATTTTAATTGATATAGCTCTTGGCGGGAGGATAAAAAAAACTGAAGGTTTTGGATGGCTTTTCATGCAGTAAAATGCTCTTTTCGAACAAGGGACGGGAGGTGATATGTTCGTCTCCTCTCCTCTGGTCGCTGAAGGTCTACCACTAGGATCAGCTACCCATATGCCTTGTTGCGGTTGTTTTCATTTATTAATATCATATTAGCAGTTTAATCTTGGCTTTAGCCGATAACAAGAGTGTACAAGCAAAAACAGAGCAACGAGTATTAAGATCGATCATTCTGGTTTTCATTTTCTATATTTTGAAGTTGATTAATGCTACTTTCAAACAGTTTAGCCACACTTGACACTACATTGCATAAGTCTGTAAGAGTTTTTGCATAATATATTTTTATTGTTTTCCACATTTTTAGAGACAAAATTTCGATGCAAAGAAAGCTCCCTATGAGCTATAGCTCTCCACTATAAAAACATTAGTCCTGGTTCATTCATGTTTCCTTCTTAGAATTGACTCATGTTTCATATATTGCTGTTATCAGAGAAACGGTATTGCTCCACGTGGACATGTTCGTCAGCTATATACAGTGGATATGAATGGATAGAAAAAACTTTCATAAAATTTTACATAGAAGCGAAGCAAATCTCCGAGGAATGTCAAGGTCTTTGGCAGCGCAAATCCATGGAAAAGATGATATGAACTTCTGCTGGATAGCTCTGCCTTGAGCAGAAAGATGAGGGATAATAACTTATAAAAAAGTCTTCCTGAGTTTTTTTAGAAAAATTGGAAAGAATAGAACATGTGTTACCTTAGAGCATAACATAAGATAAATAAAGATTCACGGCTGGATTTTTTTTATCGCAAAATGGATGTTATATTTCTTTGCAAACATTTCTCCCTCCTTCGTTAGATGAAATTACTTTTCCCTTCTGAGGGATATAGAGTTACATACGTATTTTTTTGTTAAATACATAGATCATACGTTAATATGAAAGCAGAATAACCACAACCGTAAAAACTATCATTGAGACTAAAAACAGAATAAAGAACTAAAACTGAATTAAAACATGAAAAAGTTGATATTTCTTGCCTGTGGTAAAAGCTCAAAGGTGTTAGAAAATTATATTGGAGAACGGCGAGAAAGTTACGTTATTGTCCATGATGTGAATATTATCAAATTTTGAGGTTTTATCAATTGAAAGATATGGTGAGAACTTGCACATTCAAACAACCCACGCCTAGCGTGGTCAATCCGTAGTTAAACTACAAAGTTTTCAGTAAATCTACGAGATATCACTTCCAATTTGACATTTAGTGATAAGTCTACGGTCATCAGTATTAAGTTTACAAATATAAATCTATCACAACATAAATAACTCTAGAATTAGTCTACCATAACTAAAAATAAATCTACACAAATTACAAGATAAATCTACGAGAATATATAAATCTATAATTCAAAAAATTAATCTACAACATTCACAATAACTCTACGGTGAAGTATTTGTAGATTTATGTTATAAACTTATTTGGTTAATTTTTTTTTGTAAATTAATTTGTCTTACGTGGCCCGATTCATTATTGGCATATTTGAAAATACGTTTTTTGTCACCAAATAAATAAGGGTAAAATCGGTCGAAAAGACACTTGAATCATAATGAAAAAATAAGGTACTGTTATGATTAGTTTATATGGATACCCATTATCAGCCCATAATCTAGACGAGTCCAGCTTGCTCTCCAAGTTGTACTTCCTCTCCAAGGAAACCCTTTTCTTGTATTCCTATATAGGACTCACTACTCATTAATAAGAACACAACCAATTCCTCTCTTCTCTTGTTCTCTCTTCTTATTATAACACGTTATCAGCACGAGATCTAGCCGTTGAGTAACTTGCAATAAAACCCGATTGAAGAGCAACCATGCAAGCAAAACCCTAATCAACATTGAGCTTTTCGCTCTGGCCGTAACTCATTATACGGCTCCACCTTCATCGAAGATAAGTCCTATTTCCTAGATCTAATTGGCTAATGCTTTATTATAAATAATTGTGTTGCCTAATCCTTTATAATTGACTAATGCTTCATAGATCTACGCATGAATTATTTTGAATGGAAACAATAGATATCGTTTCATACTTTAATATGTTTCTATCACATCATGAATCTATGATATCGTATTGTTAAATTATAAACAGTCTAATGCTTTTAAATTATAAACATGAAATTAACTATGATTTGATCTCCTACTTTTGGTAATCGATATATTGATTTAGAAATATATATATAGAGATATATCATTAAATAAAACGAAACATGCTTTGAGATATCGTTACATGTTAACTATAATTTGGGTTGGTTTTAAGAAATTGTTGATTTAAGTTTTCATCCTTCTTTGGTCATTAACCTGATTGTTTGTGATCGTCAAATTTGCTTGAGAATCTAAAACCATCATATATATGTTCAGATTTGTAAAGTAATGATGTCATTACTTGTCTGCTTTACTTAACCCAAAATCACTCGTCTAACTAAAGTTAAATCATGTTTCTGTTTGTTTAGTGGTGTGGAAATTATTTTGATGAGACTTCCGTTAAAATCTCTTATCAGTTTCTCCGATGCAGTCTCCGTTCTCAATTCTTGAATTGCCCAGCATTATCTCCGTTCCAAATAGAGATAATTATTTAATTGCTTTATAATCAAACATTTCATTGGGTCATAAACAGAATCGTATGTTACAGCCCACATCATATTTTATTGTTTAATTTGATTAATTTTTGAATTGGCAAATCATCATTATATTTCACTTAAGAAAACGTTGTTTACTCATATATAAAGAATGGTCATGTATAAAGAATCGGTAGGTTGATTAAAGTGGGAATTCTATTTACACACTTGCATGTAAGGTAAATCAAGTTTATAAGAACCAAGAATTCATGGTTAAGCATTTAAAGTTAATCTAGTTTTGTCAAGCACATTTCATATATATTTAAAATATTAACAATATATAATAGTTACATAAAAGTCTATTTCCATCGGAATTATTCAATTTTAGTTCATCACATTGGTCTCATGTTACTATTTTACAATGGTTCAATCCAGAATTGTTACCCTTAATTTAATAATTAAAAATAGAGCATTATTTGCCACTTGTTGATTGAAAATTGCTGTGTTGTTAGACCTCATTGATTTTCGCTGACTGTTTAAAACATGGTTTAACTCTATGATAGTGATGAGCTAGTAAATGGATTGATTGAATTTTCTGTGATCATTATATTTTTGTTTACAATATATATAGTTTGATCCTATATATATTTTTAAGATCACATTTTGTACCATCATCTCTTTGATGATATTAAGATCAAATAATTGATCAAGAGTAATCTACAGAAAATGAAAAATCACCAGAAGTGATTTAACCTAATAGAGCAATATAAAAAATGATTGCATATAATGATAATATGACTTGAAGTATATAAGTGAAAATAATACTACTAATATAAAGGTGTTATAATACATCACTAAATTATTGTTGTCTTGAAGACATAATAACATAAATATATTCGAGAAGTATTTTTAAAATATTGTTGTCCAGCAGACACAATAGCAAAATAATTCCTCTTAATGATTTTTAATATGTTAAATTGTTTTAAAATTGAATTTATCACCTGAAGTGATAATAAAATATTTTCTACTGATATTAGTTATTTTTATTTACTATATTTTGCTTATATATCTAACGTTTAATAATTTCTAATTTCTCTATTATTTTTGTTTAATATGAATAATTTGTTTTTATTGTAGAAGAACTTGAAGTTCTTTACATAAATCTAATGAAATGTATGATCACTATAATGCGGCATTAGCTAAGACTTATATAAGTCTTTGAATTTAAGATTCTAAGACCTGAAGTCTGTAAAGAATCATTAATTATCTTGAAGATTATGGAAAGAGAATATCAATGATGTAAATATGCTAAAAGGTATACTCTAATCTTAGAAAATAATGTTGTCCTGCAGACACAATATCATGAAAGAAAATCTAAGAAATTATTTTGATAAAATAATGAGTTATTGATGAGAATCTCGAATCTTGTCTAATTGATTATGATTCATTCCCTGAAGTGAATATGATATACGAATAAATGATTAAAGATGTGATCATAGACATGAATATGAATATGAATGTATAATGTCAATGTCAAGATCAGAGAGTTATTTCAAAAACTTATTCTTACAAGAAGTAAGAAAATATAGATGGTAGCAAATAAAAGATACATATCTCTGGAAGAGTATATATATATATCTGGTTATAGAAAACAATCATTGATGCATAATATCTATGAAGTCCCAGAAGTGAAAAGAATAAAAGATATAATAGAATGTCAAAAGTTTAAGGAATCAAAGATATAAGACATGATCCAAGTTGGATATGTTATTGATTTTATACTAGGATTCAACTCGAGATAGATGAACCTGAAGTAACATCATCTCGAGGGGGAGAATGGATGAATCCCACAATCAATAGGAAGTGGAACATCTAGAAGATTATGTTCACACTCATGATAATCTTGACTAATCATATATAATGCAACTCAATGGTGTAAAAGTATTTTGGAGAAATTACATACATTCTCTAATGTCTTATAATAGACAAAGATTATATAAGTGAAGATAAATGTTATATAGTAAACCAGAAGTTTACCAAATATAACATACTTTGGCATGAACTGGTTAGACCATTCCAGTTCAAGAATTATGCGAAGTTAATTACAACATGTAGACATTTATTGAAGAACTAGAAGATTCTTCTTAATGATTTATAATGTGATATTCTGTCCTATAAGATTATGATAATACAACAATTATCACTAGCCAAAATAGATTTTGAGTCTACTCATTTTCTAGAGAATATACAAGAAACGTATGTGGTTTAATAACACATTTCGTGGACTAATCATCCATATTATAAATTTTTTGGATATGTATCCATATTATAAATATGCAACCTGAAGTTTGCAAAATTACTTGGCAGTGCTAGTAAATTCACATCTTAAGTCTTTGATGAGAAAATCATGTTTGTAAGAACTAAGAATACACATTGAACATCCAGTAGATAATGTTCATACACAAAAGCATTAATTCGCATAAAGCCAACAAAAAATTAAAGATTCTCCCCATCGAAATTGGTTTTGGGTCAGAAACCTTTGGATGTGCAACATCCACATTGCTCCACCACAGCAATATAAGATGGATCTCCAAACGAGGTTGTAGATGTTGGATATGAATCTTCATTGACAATATCTAGAGCTATCCCTGAAGGATTTAAGTAAGGCTCGATTTATAGACTACCATGTTAATGGATAAGTCTTTCCAGGGGGAGAAAATAATAAGCTGGAAAGAAAATAGTTTGAATGAATTATCATTGATCCTCGGACTATAGAATGTGAAATAGAAGTCCAAAAGATAGTTCATTCACAAAATTTATTTTATCAGTTACCAGATACATTTACTGACCCAAAAATAGTGATTGAGTCACTTACCAGCTTTAAATGCTCTAAAAGATTATAAGATTCATAAGTCCAAATGAGTCATGGACTAGAAGTCTAAATGATATAAAAGATTATAAGATTCATAAGACCTTATTGACTGAGGTTATAGTTATAGTATTCTCCCAAAGATGATATTTATGGATTGGAATGCATCTCCTGAAGAAGATGATTCCAAGGAGGAGAAATATGATGATGTGTGGTTGTACTCTTTTTCCTTATCATGGTTTTTATCCCATTGGGTTTTACCATGAAAGGTTTTAATGAGGCAACAAAGAACACACAAAAGAGAAACGCCTAAAGGAAGTCTAAAGATGAAAGTCTATCTCCTTTGCAAAGTCCTTGTCATCCATTTATGAGATCAAGTCAAACAAAGAGAATTTGGACCCATGCACTGCAGAAGAATGGCAATGACAATGTTCTAAAGATTCTAAAGATTGTTCAAGAGAAGATTTTCCAGATTTATTTACTAAGGCGCATCAACATCCGGTTGCTGTTTTCAAGAAGCTAGTTCACCATCTTGGATTGAATCATCTCAAGAATCTCAAGTGATGTATTCATCAGGGGGAGATATTACGCACTGCACTCTTTTTCCTTAACCAAAGTTTTTCCCATCAGGTTTTCTTGGTAAAGGTTTTAATGAGGCAGCATTCTAAGCATTTAGAGGATATTTTTGGATAATGGACATCCAAGGGGGAGTGTTATGATTAGTTTATATGGATGCCCATTATCAGCCCATAATCTAGACGAGCCCACCTTGCTCTCCAAGTTGTACTTCCTCTCCAAAGAAACCCTTGTCTTGTATTCCTATATAGGACTCACTACTCATTAATAAGAACACAACCAATTCCTCTCTTCTCTTGTTCTCTCTTCTTATTATAACAGGTACATTATTATTGTGTGTTTTTTTTGTGTGCAAAAGGTACCTTCTAGTCATTACATGACTTTCCATGGATATTCTTACTAACTTCCCAAATTTAAATATTATGTTTGATTTTTTTTTCCTAAATTAGGATTTAGATTTTTGGGTTTAGAGTTTGATTTTTTGGGTGTACGATTAATAATTTTAGTCAATTTTGGTAGTATAAAACTTATTTGTCCATTTGGTAATACCAATTTTTTTTTTTTTTGTCCATTTTGGTCAGTTTAATGGGAGTAGGATTCACAATCAATCAGCTAAATCAAAATCCAACTATGTTCCATTAATAAGCCATTTTTAGGGAGGGTTTTTCGGTTTGTAGAATTTACTTAGAAAAAGGAAGAACATAGAGACAACAGTAGACAAGAGCATATGGTATTTGACTCCGAGCATGAAAGAGTGAGATACGAAGTTGGGCTCATCTTAATTTTATTATTCAATTAAGTTATTAAATTAGTTCAGTTTATCTAGATAAGAAGTATGGTTCATCTCAATTGTATTAAAGAGATTAAAGCATTAAAATATATGATTTGTGCCCTATAAAAAGGTAGGAGTCAAGGACAACGACGATTCTGGCCAAGTCCTCCAAAGTAAAAAAGTGGGCTCTGATATATAGGTTTCCCTGTAAATCTTTGTAGAATAGCAATAGTTCTCATCAAAGTACTCGGTCATATATTCGGGATACTTGATATGCAAGGAATATTATTTGATCCTGATGTTGGTTTGGAAACAAGCGTTGGCAAAAAAGTAATATGCACATTGTCCACTTCCCATCGAAGTTCTTGTGTGTGGCTTCTTCCTCACGTTAGGTCTATACACTTCTCCACCTCATTGAGGTAGAAGAAGAGTTTCGCCGGCCAGTATCCCACCACAGTGTCTCCAATAGTCAACCACCAGTTCCTTCTGTGTGGATCCTGCAAACACCGTCAAGGATAAAACATGAAAGCTAGATAGGATAAATGATTTTGCATGCAGAATGTGAAAAGGTCGTAGATTTAGTGTGACCTATTCAATTAAAACATGAAAGATAGATAGGATAAATGATTTTGCAGAATGTGAAAAAGGTCATAGATTTAGTGTGATCTATTCAATTTTTTATTTAAGGGAAAACACTGAAAAATACAAGAACTTAAATAAATCTGGAAAACAAATACACAAACTTCTAATGAAAAATACACATACTAATTTTGGAATCACTATTAAGACACAAACTTTCAAATTTTGTAATTTTGTACCACGATTAGCAGTTCTGTTATCTCGTAAAACAGAAGTTTAAGAATGACATTTAGTGTTTAAAACATATGTATTTAAGTCAACTAAAATGACTAATTGGCCTATATATCTCACGTTCTGAACCAAATCGATTTAATTCTATTCCCTTTCTACTCTCTATCTCTCTTTCTCTCTTAAACTAGAGTTAATGAAGTTATTTTTAGAAATAAAATTAGGCTAATTAGGGTTAATGAATTTGTCTATATCCCGTTTCTAATAGAATTAGGGTAAATGAAATCCCCAACTAGATTTGGTTCAGAACATGATGGGCAAATTAGTCATTTTAATTTACTTAAATCCACGTGTTTTTAACACTAAACTTCGTTCTTAAACTTATGTTTAACGAGAGACGGAGCTAAAAATCGCGGTTGAAAAGGTACAAAATTAGAAATTTTGTATATTAATATGGACTCCAAAATTAGTTTGGATATTTTCCCCCTTTTCTATTTTTCTTCCAAATTTAATTAGGTTCCTGTATTTTTCAAGGTTTTTCCCTTAACCTTATTAACTCAAAAATCAGATATGATTCATAGAGAATATTCTATGTGGTTTTGAACCAACTTAAACGAAATCAAATTGCAGAACAATAAATCATATTATCCTCTCCTCCGGGCTCGATTCCGCGATCACACTTTTTCTTTTACCTGCATGGCAAAAAGAGATACATGAATATTATCATAATTACTCAGTGAGATGTTTATCCTGTTTACAAGCCATTCACACAATTTCTAGACAATTTTAAGTCTTTTAAATAATTATCACAATTAATAAATATATTTCCCTTATTTAAACATCTCAAAATAATTATTAAATAATTTTCAAAATTAAATAATGATATTAATTAATTATTAATTCGAAAATAATAAATTAAACCAAACCAATTAACCACTTAAATCAACTAAATCCATTAAACTGGACTAAACAATGAAATTCAATTAAAATTGAATTAAACCATTATTTTCAATTATAATTCGAATTAAATCGGTTAACCAACCAAACCAGACATCGGTGTCGACCAACACCCGCTTGGTATCGATCGTCACTAACGACTTTAGTGTCGACAGACACCAAACTTGGTGTCGTTCGATACCCGATTCTCTGAAAAAATCCAAGAGTTACGAAACAGCACCAAAAACACATAAACATAAATCAATCATTACAAAACACGATCAAACTCACATAACACCACGAAAATTATCACATAAATACAAGAACAACATCAAAACTCATCGACCAATTAATTCTCAATTTTCCATCTAAAAATTACGGACCTACAACTACGCATTCACCTCGACTCGGATTGAAAAAAAAAATAGAGAAAATGATGAACAGTAACGTTGTAAACAGTATCGAGATGAACAGTAATCTCGGGGATAAACAGTAACTTCGTGGATGGACAGTAACTCCGGTAATGAACAGTAACACTGGCCATGAACAGTGCCGATTGCCCAAAACTCTAATTTTTCTCCTTTCCTACTTTCTTTCACGATTCCTGACGGCCATCTCTAGAAACGAACTCTTTTTTCCCTTTTAAACCAATAGTTAGGGCTCTCTAATTAAATCAACCCAAATAAACCAGAAATCACTTAAATCGAACCGAAATAAATTTGCCGAACTGGTGTCGACCGACACTAGTCCTTGGTGTCGCTTGACACCACACGAAAATTAAAATTCTTTGGTTTACGGATGTTACAATTTTTTTATTGCATTTTAATAATGTATAGATCTAATTTATGATTTTTGGACTTGTAAATGAATTACACTCCGAGAAAAAAAATGCCATAAATATGAAAACAGAGTACATAGACAAATATAGTATAATTAGCTTTAATTTAATTTTCAGAATAATTGTATATACATTAGATAATAGTATTATATTTTAGTAGTCCTATAAAAGCTTAAAAAAAAAAAAAAAAGTCTTATTGAATGTCAATAACAAGTAATTGAAAAAAAAAAAATTGGATATAATAATTCATTTATCTCTTGATAATAAATTAGAAAGTAAAAAAGTTTCCAAGCAATAAAAATTATCAAACTTTCCTTGAAATATAATATATTTTTTTCTTTAAAAAAATTGTAACTAATATTTACTATTTTTTTACTAAGTAAATGTGTTGGTAAAAACAATATACTTTATATTATATTTTTAAACTATATTTGAATTTCAATATTTAAGTTATTTTTTTCTTTTTTAGTCATTTAATATATATTTTTTCATCGATTTTTATTTTTAATAAAATACCTTATTTGTAATGTTACAATATTACCAATCGAAATTTAGTTATTTATTATTATTTTGTACTATCTTATGTACTACTGTTTTTTTTGTAATATCATAATTTCGTACCACTAAAATATTTGTAACGCACTATTATTTATTATGTCACTCACCAATCGGACTCGTTATATATAACACATATTCATAGAGTTCAGTCAAGTTATATAGTATAAAACTAGTCCATTCCATAACTGATTACGTACTATAATAATGTGTAACCTTAATCATAAACAGCCGCATGCAATGCATTCAAAATCACATGTAAGTATAGAGACCTCGAGTAATGTAAAAGTACCTCAACTCAAACTACCTTCCCTAATCGCTTATTAAATATAATTATCGATCAAATATATGACTAAATACAGATAACTAATCATTCAATATGAGATAAACAGACATTGAATTTTTCACAGGACAAACAGAATTGAAATTTGTGATTAAGCTAAATTGGTCGGAGACATGGAGCCCGCAGTTAGCATCTAATAAAATCTAAGAAGAGGGGACAACCAAATCTACTTAAGTCTTATGAAACTTAAAACTCAAACTATTAAGCAAGATTTAAAGAAGTTCCATTTTGTTCTATGTAGCAGAAAACGGTGCAACGTATTCTTCTTCTTGTGGGGCCCTTGTAGATTGCCACGTGTATGGTTCTCCGGCGTCGATTGCTCCTTGCTTCCTTATAAGGTGAATGTTCTCGACAATCGACATGATATTGATAAACATGTTCATTATTTATTTATGTATTAATTGACATGATAGTGATGATCATTGTATACACAGGAAACAAATTTAATAAAAAAGAAATGAAGCGTAAGTTATTTTCTTTTGACTTTCGAGCAAAGCTTGTATTATGATTCTTGCACAGAATGTTTTGAGATTGATCCATTGCACCCGTTGAGTTAGTTTGATGTTCGAAGTCACTATTACTTCGAAACCATCTCAAGACATATAAACTCGTGTTATCATCAAGAATAAAAATGTTACTCTTTCTTTACTTATCGTTCTAAACACAATAGTTATGACTACACAATAGTTATAACTGTTTAAAAAATCTGTAGATTTGATGATTAATTAGCTGTTGAATCGCTAATCGAATATTGACCGAATCAATTTTTTCTAATCGATATCATAAACC
>OVBJ01003398.1:0-12380 GCA_900406535.1 Noccaea bulbosa
ACCAATGGATTCTTTCAAATTCGAGACCAGCTCTCCTGGTAGATCGTGCGGTCCAATTTGCCGAGTTGCCTTGATTGGTGTTAACACATGCCGTTGTGACTTTTAATCCCGTGGTTGAAGTTGCTGGCAACTCGTCAAAAAGTCGACGACCTCTTGGATTTAGCTCGTCAAGCTCCTCTTGCATTTTCTTATGCTGAGCTTGCATTGCACCATGGTTGTTTGAGAGCGGTTGCATGGCGGTGCGGATTGTCGCCAAGAGATCTGCTTGCGGGATCATCATTGGTCGTGCAGCAAGACGATCAATGATATATCATGGTTTTTATGGGTTTTTGCCATCATATAAGTCTTAACTTTAGAGTCTTTTTAGTGTTTTCGGAGTCTTTTCTATTGATTACATGTCTTAGGTGCATTTGGAGCACAATTGAAGATTATGGAGCATTTTGGGAGTTTTTGCTGGAAANGAGATTATGGAGCATTTTGGGAGTTTTTGCTGGAAAACAGAAGTCATTGCCATTCGCAGAGCATGGTGTCGATTGACACCACTGATGGGTGTCGATCGACACCTCATCCAGACAAGAAGAAACACGCGAGTTTAATGAAGCTTTTGGAATTTGCAGTTTTGGCCCAAAGTTCCACTTATTTACAAAAGTGCCCAGATCATGTTTTTAGGTTTATAAGCCATTGTTTAGGCTTTAATCACTTGTATCTTATTTTCTATTGAGACTTAGAGAGAGATTTGTAGCCGAGCTTGGGAGAGAGAGATCATACTCCTTCAGAGAAGATTTTGAACTCCTTTATCTCTATTCTTATTTCTTGTATGCAATCTATTTAATTCATGATGTTTGCTTCAATCACCATGTCTGAGTAGATTCCTTGTTAGGTTAAGAGTTGAAGAAGAATTGCAATTGTTAGGGATAATCATTAGAGTTCTTCATCTAGATTGTGTTTATTGCTTATTCTAGATTCGTGACCTAGAATCTGATATTAGGATAATCTGAACTATCTTAGATGAGCAAAGTTTCTATCTGCAAAGGAATTTGGTTTAGGAATTTTGTGAACAATTGAACCTGCAATTAATGCTTATCTAGGTTGTTGAATTCGCAATGACAGTTGGAATTCTAGGATTTAGACATAGATAATATCTGTAACGAAAGTTGGTTGATTTTACATTAGAATTCATATTCAAGAACAGTGCTTAATTATATCCTAATTACTTTTACTCTGCAATTCTGATTCAACCTGAGAATTTCCCAAGGCCTAACCTTTGTCTCATTGATTTTAACCTCGTCATAAATCGATCTCTTTCTTTCTTTACTTTTAATTGTTTTTATTTTCATAATTACTCTTTTAGCTTGATTTGAATCTGAGAANCGAATTTACTGTGCAACCTAGACGTTTGGAATTAGATACCCTATACACTACAACTCGATTGCTGTGCACTTGCAGTTATTATAGGGAAAACTTAGACCTATCAGTGTCACAGTACAGATATTATGACGGTGGTGTCATGATATAGATATTGTGACGGTGGTGTCACAGTATGGTTATCGATGAGTAATAATGTCTAGAAACATGCGTATAACATAGGACTAAATGTGAGTTTTGTGGTCTTGGAGAGACGTTTGTGTTGGGATTCGAGGACGAATCCAGTTTAGTGGGGGAGAATTGTAACATCTGTGAACCAGAAATGTTGTTTTAAAAGAGGTGTTGGACGATGCTAGGGGTCGGAAGTAGTTTGCACATACTCTTAGAGGTGTGAACTGAGGATTGGTTGTACATGTTCTTGTTTGATTGTTGTACAATCGGTCTAAGGTTCAAGCATCACGAAGAAATTGTGTAAAATCCCTTCTGAACCACTAGTGTCGATCGACACCAAAGGAGTGTCGATCGACACCGGTTATCGAGTCGATTTCCGGTTTAGGTCGATTGACGCGTGAATTGTTGGTTTGGGTCGAGTAGTGTCGACCGACCCCAAGGAAGGGTGTCGATCAACACCGGCTTCAGAAAAATCGACCGGTTCGATTTGAGTGATTGCGGGTTTGTCGGTTAAGAGTTTGGAAGCCCTATTTTCTACACGAAAACACTGTAGCCGCATCACCTTCACAGTTTTTGAGGCAAAGAGGTTTCAGAGAGTAAGATGGTGATTCTTGAGCGATTTTAGAGTTTATGGGCTTGATTTGTTGCTAATCCATCTTCCTTCCCATCTTTCAATCCTTTTCAAGGTGAGTGTGTGACTGTAGGTCCGTTTGTCACCAGAGATTTCGTGTTTAGGAGTTTATTGTTGAGTTTTGGAGTTGTTCTTGAGCTGTTCTTGAGTTATTGTGTTGTTTGATCGATGTGGGGGTTGAATCCCACGATTTTGGTGTTTTTGATACTGTTTTCGTCGTTGTTGGTGTTGAGGCGTCGGGACAGTATCGAGAGACACCCTTGGGGTGTCGATCGACACTGAGCAAGGCGTCGATCAACACGAGTATTATTGCGAGTCTGTTGATGTTTGTGATCATTATTGCTATTGTTTATTGCTGTTCTTGTTTGATGTATTGTCTGGTGATGGACGTACATGACCTGTAGGCAGGATGATCAACTCACTAAGTATTTATGATAATACTTACGCATCTCTATTCCAATGTGATGCAGGTAACAGGAATGTTCCGCCGCGGAATGAGGCCGAGAGACGTTGAGGATGATAGGATTGTGATTTTGCTTATTCTTATGTGGCTAATAAACCAGCAACAGTTTTAGGTTGTTAGTTTTATTTTAATAATGTAGCAAACCTGGTGTTTAGATTGCTAGAGTTCATTCTTTTTATTGGTTATTGGTTATTTGTTGAACTGGTCATTTTATTTATTAATTATTGATTTCTTTCTAAGAATTTCCGCATTGATAATCAATTTTTTTTTTTTAAAAGGACTGGTTGTTTCACTTAGCCTCGAAAGTTGTGCCTTTCTGCACAGCCACCTGATTTTTATTCGAGAAATAGGGCTTACACGCTCTAAACCGTCCAAACCAACTGACTTAAATCAAACCGGTCGATTTTCCTGAAGTCGGTGTCGATCGACACCTTTCCTTGGTGTCGGTTGACACCACTCGACCCAAACCAATATAATTCACGCGTCAATTGAACTAAACCGGAAATCGGTTCGATAACCGGTGTCGATCGACACTCCTCTTGTGTCGATCGACACTAGTTTTTCGAAGTGGTTTTACACAATTTTTTCGCGATGCTTGAACCTTATACGGATTGTACAACAATCAGATAATAACATGTACAATCAATCCTCAATTCACACCTCTAGGAGCATGTGCAACGACTCCCGAACCCCTAGCATCGTAAAACACCTCTTCGAAAACAACACTTCTGATTTCTATTTTGTCTTTGCAATTCAATATTTTGTTTTCGCTCTTCTTTGGTTTTATCTTCTTACTTTTCTTCTTTGTGTCTGTTTTTTTTCTTCAATTTGTTTTTCTTATTTTTTCTAGGTTATTCTCGATCCTTAATTCTGCATGGCTCTTTTCTTCTTGTAAAATTCTGAATGGCTCCTTTCCTCTTAAAATTTAAATAAATTATAATTCGATAGACATAATTTCATTACCTAGAAACTGAAAATAAAACCAAGCTAGAAGGAGATTAAAAAAAAATTCAAAACAGACCCCTTTGAATGTCATATGGAAATACTAAAATGAGAAGAAAATTATCTTATTATATATTTCATAAATTTACCTTTGTTTATCTTCCTTCTCCTTCAAGTGCCATCTTTTAAAAGTACCACTTATAAACACATGAACATGTAAATATTACAAAACATTGAAAAACCAAAAAAATAGAAAAGGAACCAAATAACCAACGTTCTATTGTGTTTGCCTTTTCCTTTCGATTTTTGTTATGTCCTCACTATTCTGTTTTTTTTTTCTTGCTTTGGAATCAATATTATAATCCCCATCGAAAGCTTAGTAATCTAGGAGCAACAGTTCACTTTTGAATTAATATATTCTTTGGTAATTTTGATTCCTTGTTATCTTCGTAGTCCTTTAAACTTCTTTGGTGATGTAACTTATTTATTAATTAATTAGATATGAGTTCATTATCAAAAGACAAAGAAAATCAATTAAAGACTAAAGACCAAATAATATTTTTAATATAGCAAACAAATATATTTCTTTCATAGAATGACATGTATACCTTCAGTGCGATGCCCATTGTCTTCGATTCAAACATTCATTTGCTTCATAATTTTTCATTAATCCACTATATATCTATTAGAAGAATTGATAGATCTATATTGTAACTTTCAATATGTGATGTCAAAGTATCTCGTCTTCAATATATATCTCTCCATCTTGTAAAGAGATACAAAATCTAGAAATTCTGAAATTAAATATATAGTCAACATAAACATATAATATAAACAAAATCTTTGGAAACAAATAATTATACAAACAAAAGCTCTTAAATTTTCAAAATACATACAACTCAAGACAGACTGATGCTTTCACTACGCATAATTTTCACTACCTTCATATGTAGATGAATGAATAGCTATACAAAAATATAGTTCTAGAATAAATAAATTGAGTCATCAAAACTTCAATGTTAAAAAGGGAGGAGAGGACTCTCGGTATATACAAGAAACTAAATAGATTATAAAAGTGTCTTAGGGTTTTTAATTTTTATTAGCGGCCATTATTTTTTTTTCTTTTTTTTAGGAAATTTTCCTTTTTGACAATTTGTATCGCATCATTTTGCTAATAAAAAAAAAAGTAAATTAATTAAAAAAAATCAAATATAAATAATTTTAGAAGTTGATGTATAATGATATTGTTGGTATAATTTTCTTATTTATTACATATCTCTACTAATATTATACTTATACATTATAAAAACTTTCTTATTTCTCGAGATACTTACTTTTGAATTAGAATTTTTTTTTTTAAATATAAAAAAGAAGATTAATCAATTTTAACAAATATAACTTATTTTATGCGATGATGTAAAATTATACTATTGGTTAAAATTTAGAAATTTTTTTAATTTTGAAAATGCTTATTTGGACCAGTAAGATTGCATTTTTAAATCATATGTGGATATTCTCAATGGCTTATAGCTTCAACTTTTATATAGTATATATTAGGTTTTAAGCAGCGCTACACGTGCATCTGTACTAATAATTTTATTAAATATACTAATAACTTTAAAATAGTATACTTTCCACATAATATGCAATTTAAATACGGATCTATTATTATATTGTGTTACAATTTTGTCAAAACTTCATGGTCGTTTATTAGACTACAACAAAACACGCACTTTCCAACGGCAAAAATCGTTGTAAAATCGATGGAAATGGACATTTACACCGCATTTCCATCGATTCTCAAATCGTCGGTAAGCGATCGACGTAAATTCGAAATCGTCGTAAATTATAACGATAAAATAATCGTCATTAATTCGATGTAAATTCGTTGCAAAGTTCACAACTGATTTACAACGAAAAGCAATTTTAGTCGTTATCTCGATGTTGTAACATCCGTAATCCAGAGAATTGGAATTTTTGTGTGGTGTCGAGCGACACTACAGACTGGTGTCGATCGACACCGGTTCGGAGAATTGATTTCGGTTCGTTTTGAGTGACTTCCAGTTTATTGGGCTGGTTTAATGAGAGAAGCCTAACTACAGGTTTAAAAGGGAAAAATGGCTCGTTTCTCAAGAGGAGCCGTCAGAAAAATCGTGAAATAAAGTGGAGAATGAGAAAATTAGAGTTTTGGGCATTTGGCACTGTTCATCGCCGAAATCACTGTTCATCCGGAATCACTGTTCATCGCCGAAATCACTGTTTATCGCGGAGTTACTGTTTGCGGTGATACTGTTCACGACGATAATGTTCACGGCGTTACTGTTCATCTTCCTTTCATCTCTTTCAACCCGAATCAAGGTGAGTGCGTGACTGTAGGTTCGTGGTTTCTAGATGGGAAATTGTTGATTTTTGGATTGATGTGTTACTGATGATTTCGTGTAGTTTATGTGATATTTGTGTGTTTTAATCGTGTTTTGTGATGATTGATCGAGGATTGTGTGTTTCTGGTGTTGATTCATTGAACTCGATTTCGATCTGGAAATCGGGTGTCGATCGACACCAATGCCGGTTTAGGTTGGCTAACCGGTTTAATTGAATTGGAAATTGGAAATTATTTGGTTAATTAAAATTGATTGGTTTAATCCGGTTTAATGGGATAATTAAATTTAATCGTTAATTAAGTTGGTTTAATTAATTATTTTTGAATTAATAATTAATTAATATTATTATTTAATTTTGAGAATTATTTAATAATTATTTGGAGGTGATTAAGTGTGAGAAAAATATTAAATAATTGTGGAAAATTATATAATAATTATGGTAATTATTTTAAGTGTTATTAATTATTTAAAGGGTGATTTAAATAATTAATTGATGAGAAGTATAGTGAAAGTTTGTCTTAAAGTAATTGTGGAAAATTATTTTAAGTGGTGTAAGATAATTGTGGTAATTATCCAAGTGGTGTAAAATAATTGTGGAAAATTATTCTAAGTGGTTTAAAATGCATGTGGTATTTATGTGAGTGTTATGAAATTATTTATTGAGTATGAGGAAGTATTTTAATAATTATAAAAATTATTAACGAGGTATATTAATGTGGAGTTTTATTTAATAACTGTGGAACTATTTAAATTGGTCTATAAATTGCGTAAATGGCCTGTAGACAGGATGATCGTCTCACTGAGTATTTATGATAATACTTAGGCATCTCTTATAACCATGTGATGCAGGTAAAGGGAAAGTGTATTCGCGGAATCGAGCCCGAAGGAGAGGATGATAGGATTTTATTGTTTTATCGATTTGTTTAAGTTGATAGATTTATTTATTGGGTTATTTGCTTCCGCTGAATATTGTTGATTTGATTATTTATTTAATTGGTTTAAGACTTCTGCTAGAATTGTGTAGTTATTTAAATAATAAAAAAAAAAAAGTGTNTGTTAGTTGTTTTAGATGTAAACTTTACGATACATGTACGACGTATTTGCCATTACAATTTACGACGACACAAAATCGTCGTTAATGACCGGTTAATAATACCAGGCAATTTCAAATTCAGAAAACCAGATTGAATAATATACGTCGTAAAATGTAATGATTCAATGCATAATCGTCGTTAACCATATTTTATGCTTGTCATCGTTAAATCGGCTCATCGGCGTGGCGGAGCAAGTGTCGAAGCAACATGAACCTTGTAAATTGATTCCATCCCAATAGTTTTACCCCTATTTTTAGGGGCGACCTGCCAATTTAAACATTGAATTGATATTGATAAAGTTTAATATAATAAAATTTAATTAATTAACAATAAATTAATATTTACATGTACGAAGATGCGGTCAATATCGGGGGTGCTCAACTCCACCGATATGGAACCGCCGGGAGATAACTGCTAGGATCGTTGCGTTTGTTCGTCAATGACACTTGCGTTAACGTCGTTCCATATCTCTTCAGCTCTCGGAGTTACAAAACTTACGTCTTTGTTCTTGTGGGTCCTCTGAAAAACTTCCGTCAATGGAGGGAGCACATCTCCATTCTCCGCAGCCTAAAAATGAATTTAATTAGTTTATAATTTATTATCTTATAATCTATATTATTTTGTATATATAAATAATTAAAAATAAAAAAGTGCGATATTCTTACCATTTCTAAACGTATTCGGGCAAAAGGCGTCTGACCGGCAGTGTGAGGGACGACCTTCCGTTGGCCGTCAGGACCAACCGTTAAACGGGAAGTAGAGCACTTCATAAAAGTTTCTATGGAATTCGGCTTCATCCAGAATTGAACCAAGCCGTTCCAAACATCACGCTCGACGAAAATCGGCTTTGCGTCATCGCCCTTTGTCCGCCATTTCTTTTTTCAGTCGCAGACGGTGTTGTTTAAACGTAACTTCGCATTTTCCAAAAAATTATTCTTTCACTTCCTCATTATGAGTTTGATCTCAATTGTAGTGTTGCTAAAAAAAAAATCAATTTATAATTAAACTGTTTATAGTAAATATATATCAATTTAAAATATAATTATAAATTAAGAAAAGTCCAAAAATTATCACCGCAAACAGCTTCCATCAGGTATCTCTGATTTCTGGAACGACTGCGGACCAATTTGGATGAGCCTCAGAAAAATACGACTTGATGATGTCGCTGATGGTGCGGGCAACCGAACATTCCGTAACAAACCTATTACATTGTTAAACAAAACATTGTTAATTAATTAATAATTAAAAGATTATATAAATATTAAATTAATAAATTAAATTTAAAAAATTTCAGACTTTAACATACCACAATGCTCCATCTTCTTTCTCTGGATGGAATCTGGTTAGGTTTACCCTTCCGGGTAGAGCTAACAACTCATCAATGGTCTTATGTGAATACGGCGGAGGCTGGCGATACTACGGGGGTGGCGGTTCTTGGTATTGCGGTGGTGGAGGTTGTTCGTGGTGTTGCGGTGGTGGCGGCGGGGGAAAATATCCCGTCCACTGCAACTGAGTCTGCGTCGTCGGAACCCTCGTATCCCCGAGATAGAAGTAGAAGCACCTGAAGCAGACGCATAATTACCCGGCATGACCTGATAATAATAATGGTTTGGGCCAATCGGAGGTCTCATATGCAAATTAATATCAACAAAAATAGATATTTAACTTAATTAATTTTAATTTCTAAACATATATAATTCAAATTCTATAACTGTTTATTTCTAACAAATATAAAAAAACCATTTCAAAACAATTTCTAATGAAATTCCAGTAAATTAATGAAATTTAAATGAAAAATAAAATAAAGAAAAACTAACCGTTGGTTTGGAATGATAACGGAAGTCGGATTGAATTGGAAACTGAAAAGTTTTTTTTTTTCGTAAAAAGTTGGTTTTTTTTTTGGGAGAAGAAGTTGTAACGATGGAAGGCTCAGGCGTGCCGCTATATATAGATTTTCTTGCCGTTGCAAAATCTTCGCAATTTACGACGATGTTCCAACGACAAGAAAATGTGTCGTTGCTAAATCGATGGAAACAGTTTCGAAAATAATAAATATTCCCGCACGGGTAACGGAGAATGTGGGGTCGATATAAATACGTTGGAAATTATCATCGACTTTACGACGGCCCACAAGAACAGTCGTAAAGTCGATGGCAAACTTTTCAACTTATTTTATTTTCGCGCTAGCGGGAAGGTGAAATCGTAAACTTATTTTATTTTCGTCGTAAAATCGATGGTAAGTTAGAAACCAATATTACGATGCTTAATATTAATTTTCGATTTCATATGATGAAACCTTTTTTTATTTTCCATTTATCAACGACTTAACATCGAATCGTCGCTAAATGGTCGCTAAATGTAACCTTAAACCCTAAACTCGCCTCAAACTATTATTTGCTTGAATGGAAGTATGAAAATCATAAAACTGTGAATTTTTTTTTTTTTTTTTTTTTTTCNTGGGCTACAATAGGCCGGCCCACGGACCTATTTCCTCCGAATGAAGAAATAATCCCCACAAATGGGGGAAGGTGGAGTCGAACTCCAGACGTGATGGTAGCAGAGGTGAATTTGAAGTTTTAAATTGTATTGAAAACAACAACAAAAACTTACAAATCATAATTATGAGAATATCTTGTAAGAATACATGTAAGTAAACCTATACTATGTAAAATGTTTTGTAAAAACATATTTTCAATGATTTTTCATCTACAAACTTAGTTTCCATGATTAGAAAGTCAATTTTTGTTAGCTGGTTAGCCTTATAATCGATATGAGGTGTCTTTGAAGGCATTTTTAGGTTTAAGGTTTCATTTTAGGGTTTAGTCGTCGTATAGTCGACGCCATTTACGACGAGTTTCCATCGACAGTAAACAACTCATTGGGAAATCGTCGTTAATTACATCGAATTTACAACTTATTTTTAAGGAGTCGTTGGAAAATCGTTTCAACTTGCATCGAAATAACGCCTAATCGTCCCTAAATCGTCGTAACGTACAACAACTTTGCAATTTACCAGGTATGTTGGAAAAGGGGTAGATTTTCCTTTAAAAAGACCAACACCCCTCTCCACATTCTTTCATACACAGCGTAAATATTCATCATCTCTTATTAAGAAGGTTATCCCGTGCAAAATGTTTAGGCTTTCCTAAACATTTTTATACGGGATAATCCCTTAATAAGTTATGAAGATATTTTTTTGACTGAATTATTATAGATTAGAACGCAGTTACATTGAATTTACAACTAATTTTGTAGAAATCGTCGGAAAATCGTCGTAAGTTACATCGATTTTACGGCTAGTCGTCCCTACATCGTCGTAAAGTACAACAAGTTTGCTTCTTATGGGATATGTCGGAAAAGTGGCAGATTTCCTATATAAGGACCAACACCCCTTTGCTCACAAACACACTAAACATTTAAAAAAAAAACATTTTCTCACATCAAGATATAGAGATCGTTCCTCGGAAGATGAAAATCCTTATCGGGAACATTTTTCGGAAGAACGATCTCTGGCCTAGATGTCGGGAAATTTTTTTTATGCTGAAATACTCAACATTGGAACGCAGTTACATCGAATTTATAACTTTTTCCTAGAAATCATTGGTATATCGTTTCAAGTTGCATCAAAATTACGACTAGTCGTCCCTAAATCGTTGTAATGTACAACAACTTTGCAACTTACCATGTTTGTTGGAAAAAGGACAGATTTTCCTTTAAAAGGACCAACTCCCCCCCCCACATTGAAATACATATTTTCTCAAAGTTTCTTCATCTCTTGTTCAAAAGATTATCCCATGCAAACGAAATTGGATTTCTAATTTTTTTCATATGGGGTAATCCTTGAACAAGTTATGAAAAATATTTTTTTTTAATCATTTTTGAATATTGCAACGAGGTTACCACTATTTGGGTATTACATTTTTATGTTCGTTGGAAAATCGATGCAACATGCATCGGAATAACATCGAAGCGTCCCTAATTCGTCGCCATTAACGATTTTGTAAGCTTTTAATTTTTTTCGTACGAGATAATCTTTGAATAAGTTACGAATTTTTTTTTTTTTTTAACGATTTTGGAACATCACGACGTATATACAAGTAATAAATAGAGTTCTGTACAGTCGAACGATATGATATAGTATAAATAGAGTACAGAAATTCAATACTCGTCAGAGTCATTTGGATCACTGAACTCCTCATCATCATCCGGTTCATCACTTTCAGAGAATTGATCTGGAACGCTTTCTTCTTCATCATCGTCACTGGTATTATTAATCACATTTACGCATTGTGGGTTTTGAGGATCTATTAGGAATATAGACCCTGATGTGTTCTCCGCCGGTTCTGCTATAACCGAACAATGATCTTGCTGCATTGGCGGAATATCATCCTGATCTCCAACGATCGTTCCCCTGGGAGATACTTTNATGATCTCCAACAATTGTGCCCCTGGGAGATAATTTCACAACATATAGCCAAGTAATCCCAGATGTTCGAACACGCGGATATGGGACAAATGTTACTTGTTCATCTTGTGACGCCAAGATAAACGGCTCGAATTTGTTGTACCGCCGGGATTGGTTTACGTCAACTCCATATGTGTTCTCTCTGACGCCTCTGCCGGGTGTTGGGTATTTGAAGAGAACACATCTTAAACCAAGCATTCCGGGGTATTGAACTTCAATAATATCTTACAACACGCCATAGAAATCAACCTCACCCCTAACGCAAACACCGTAATTCGCAATAGCTCTTTCATTTCCATAGTTGAACGTATCGAACACGTATCCGCGAGTACAATACATAGGTGCAGAAGTAATCCTCCATATTGGCCCTTTGATTAACTCGTGAAACCACTGCGGATATTCTACGTCACCAGGATTAACCTACATATATAGTATTAAACAAATCGTGGACAAACGTAATTACTATATGTGACAGGGTCATATCAACAAACATAATTGATGTAATATATAAGTCAAACTAACCGATGATTTAATCCAAGATTCAAAGTGCTGATCTTTTCGTTTGTTGGGTTCCGTATCTGTAATCCCGTTGATACACTCCCGGACCTGTCTACAAAATTCCCTAAAAATTCAAAGAATGTACAGAATATTTATGTTAAAACAAATACAACCTGAATCACTATATATATATATATATATATATAATAAATGACTTACATCTCAAACGGAGTAATTTTCTCGCAATTGAGTAGGACATACGTTTGTGCACTATGACTGTTGGGGTCAGATATCACCCAAAAATATCTGTCATTTAGATAAGAGAAATAAGGGACAAAACCGAATCAGACCGAACCGGGCCAAACCGACT
>OVBJ01003399.1:0-12379 GCA_900406535.1 Noccaea bulbosa
GTTGTTGTTCGGAAACGACGGAAGGGTTTCGCATTCGATAAGTTACGCCGCAAGGCGGAAATGAGAGTTTAAATTTGAGGTGGGAGAGTCGTGTGTATCTCCAGTTGGTTATAAATTCAAGTTTGGTGTTTTTGTGGTTGTGTATGATCATGGTGGTAATGACATACGTGGATGGAGTTTATAAGATGGAGTTCCTTATAACTCTGAGTTTTGGAAGTTTGGGAAGTAGTGGCCATTTATGGTTGTGTGTTGGAGATATTCCGGGTGGGGAATATCGGGAGCTTCGAGTTTTTGTTGAACGACACCAAGGGGTAGTTTGCATATGTTATGCAGGGTATTCATTTCTGGTTGGCCGTGCATGTTCTTGTTTGAATGTTGTGCTGTTGGCCTAGAGATTACCTAATTTCGGACTGGCTGTGCATGTTCTTGTTTGATTGTTGTGCAGTAGGTTTAGAGGTTAAGGCATCTTGTGTGACTGGTGTAAATCAACGTCTTGGTTAGTTCGGGTTGAGGGTGTTGACCGGTTCGGGTCGTGAGACGTTCTAGTCATTAAGTTATAGGGTTTTCAGAATTATTACTCATTACGATTCTGGAGATATGGTGGGTCTCCGGGTGTTCTAGGGATATGGTGGGTTCCTAGAGGAGATATGGTGGGTCTCCGGCAGACTTGTATGTGAGGGTCGCTACCTCAGTACGAGTGGTTTGTTGGTTCATATTGTGATATGGTGGGTCGCAATATGAACATTTAGAGATATGCTGGGTCTCTAAAGGGGATATGGTGGGTCTCCTGGTTGTTTTTAGAGTTGGTTGTGATGAGTGGAGTAATAATGTCTGGAAACATGCGTATAACATAGGACTGAATGTGAGTATTGGAGATTAGTGGAGGATCTCGTGTTGTGTTAGGCCAGTTTTGGGCCGGGTTTTGTGGTTTTTGGTGGATAATTGTGCTGGGATTCGAGGACGAATCCAGTTTACTGGGGGAGAATTGTAACATCCGTGAACCAGAAAGTTGATTTAGTAGTGGTATCGGACGACATTAGGGGTTCAAGAGTGGATTACATTTGCATTTTGATCTTGATTCACATATTATTTTTGAAATTATCAATTTATTTTATCAAATTAAAATATTGATTTATTTAATCTCATCTTACATAAGAATTTGTAGGAGCCTCTGAAACGTGTTACAATTTTGATAGTTGTTTTCTCAGAAGTTAACTACGTGTAAACAAATTAGTATACAACTAACATAACACTCTGATTTAAAAGTTAGATATATTATTATAAAATATTACAATTTTGTCAAAATTTCATGGTCGTTTTTGTTTGATAATTAGAATCCATAGATATCGTTATTTGGTAAAATCAACATAAAATTGAATGTATATATCTAACTTGGCATAAGATATTGGCATAAGATATCTTAGATATATCTATATATTTTCTTTATTTCTCCATAAAATCCAATATAAAAACATATCCTAAACTTTTCTCTTTCAAATGTATGACAACATGATCAACCTGAACTAATATTTTTAAAAAAGTGAATTGAATTAGAAACTGCTGAGAAATAACCTTATAGTTTGCTGTGTTGTTACTGGCCAAGAAAATTTTATTACTGTAAACTACATTGGCTTTCTGCTTTGCTTGATAATAACCGATTCGATTAGTTTGCATTGTTGTTGTTTACGACCCAAAAAAATAATCTTTTAAACAACATCAACTTTGATTTGTTTCAAATTAGCATATCTGATTACTCGTTATGAATGGCTGGATTTTCAAATTAGCATATCTGATTACTCGTTATGAAGGACTGGATTGTAATTGATTAAAAAAATTAGGATTAATGCTTTAAACATAAGAATTTTCTTAGACTAAATTTTAAGTTAATTTATTTTCATATGTTATTTTTGTTAGTTTAGATCTTTTGATAATCTAGTAGCATCATTCTTTCTAAAAATAACAATCTAATGATCAAATTTAGTGACAATCTTGAATAGATTTCTAGGCTTTTGGAACCTAATTTGAATAGGGGCGATTGCTTAAATAGTCCACTTTTGGAAACTAATTGCTTAAATAGACCCACCATGTGTACTTGGGTCTGACATTTTGCACATGGAGGGTCTATTTCTTCCATTATGTTCCGAAATTATACTATTTGGAGTAATTTCCTCTTGAATATAAGTCAAATCACGCACATTATTGTCTTTTAATTTATTCTCCGTTCTTATTCATATTTTTCTTCGTTTTATTCTTTTTCACTCTTTTTTTGTTTTAATATTTAATTGTCTCTGTTCTTAATTGGTAGCTTTTTTTTCCTTTATTCATATTTGTTTTTCTTCATCGCTAATCTTCTACTTTGCTCTTTTTGTCTTGCGCTTATCTTGCTTCCTCTTTTTTGTTTTTGTTTGGTTTCTTCTCCTCCGTTCTTATTTGATTTCTTATTTTTCAATTTCATATTTGTGGTTTCTTAATTTGATGTTTCCGTCTTCATCTTTGTTCTTCTTTGGTTTTTTTTTTTTTTTTTTTTTTTTGGTTTTTTNATATGTCATTTTGCAGTATGAGTTTGTGATCCAGCCATTTTCCTCATCAAACTTGTGGCAATCGAACACCCGTCATTGGAACTCCTTCAAGGTGCAACAAAGATGATTACCCTGCCCCCAATAGTTTTATTGTCTACTCCTCTCTACCCTTGGATTTGTTTCCATTAGTATAAAGTCTATAATCATTTCCTTTTTAAGTATTGTGAATTACATTAAGATAAAATTCTTTTTAAGGCTGTGAAGGATATCCATGAATGAGTGATGCCCGAAGTTCAC
The DNA here is from genome assembly GCA_900406535.1 of Noccaea bulbosa. Classification (NCBI taxonomy): domain Eukaryota; kingdom Viridiplantae; phylum Streptophyta; class Magnoliopsida; order Brassicales; family Brassicaceae; genus Noccaea; species Noccaea bulbosa. Next base: position 2,817 of record OVBJ01003399.1, read on the forward strand.
TTAAGAAAGTAACCTCTATGTTTGGCATGTATTATAATCTGGAACACAAAATCTTGTTTTGATGATGAAACTTGGTATTTTTTTAGACAAATGTGGTATGAGATGGATTATCAAATCTCCTCTGAACTCTTCTCTGCTCTATAGAAATGCAAGTATATTGTTTACTTCTTCAGTTATTATTGTTAAAACTTTTGTGATGAATAAAGCTTATCTAGTATGCTAAACTCATATTTTTCTTCTCTTAATGTAATTTTACATTGGAACTCGCAAAACTTGTTATCTCTGATCATCTCATATGAAACTACACATGAAATCAAATGTCTTATGCAAGACATTAGCAATATTTGTTTTTCTTTTGTTTCTATCTCCTTTTATTTATATCAAGATTATATAATATTTGTTTTAAAAATTTCTCCAGTTATTAGGGTGTAACATTATTTTTTATTTTTTTAAGTTCGCTAAAAAAACTTACCTCACGATCTTTACAAATTTTCATAATTGATTTTGTAATTCTCCAAATATTTTTGTATAAATCTTTCAAATCCAGTTACTAAATTAACTTTAAGTTTAACAAAAACCGAAGAACTTTATTGAAATACCTTGGACTTGTAAAGTATTTAATTTAAAGCTGGTTATATTATGATTTGTATCATATATATATTAGATTTATTAAAAATTACTAATATTAAGTTAAATTTTTTTTTGTTGGTATTAGAAAATATAATTTTTTATTTTATAAACTCTTTAATACGAAAAATGTATAATATATTTGAATTAGCAAATTGTCTTGAATTATAAAAAGAAAATCATTTAATTCAACAAATAATTAATATTATATGATGATGTGGAATGATATTATTGGTTATTTAAAATTTGAAAAATTTCTTAGTTTTGGAAATACTTATTTGAATCAATAAAATCGCGTTTTTAAATCCTATGTGGAGGCTCCATAAATAAGAATAAAGATTCGCGTTTCATTACTTATTTTTATTCTTATTTAGTTTCTTCTTCATATAATATTCACTCATCTTAGTTCTTCATTCTTCTTAGTTTTTTTTTTTTTCCTTGTCCTTCATTCTTATTCTATTTCTTATTTTTCTGTTTCGTCTATGCAATTTAATATCCATTTTTCTTCTTCATCTAGTTTCTTTTTCACCTTAGTACTTTTTCTTTCGTTTTTCTCTCTTTTTTTTTGTTTCATCTTCTTACTATTTTTCTTCTTTGTGTTTGTCTAAGTTCTTGTTATTTAATTTCTTTTTTGATTATATCTTGCAATCAAAATTTTCATGGTTTCGTTATAATTTTTTTCCTTCAACTTTTCTTTTCTCTTTTCTATTTCTTATTCTCCGTTGAAAATTCAACTTTATGGAGCCTCTATCCAAGTCTCTTTAATTTAATACTAATATATACTCTTTAATTTAAAAATAAAAAGATATTTGTAAACAAATTAAAGCTAGATGATAATGAGTTTTAATGATATATTCAGCTTCTCTTACTCTAACCCGAGAGTAGTTACTCTTAATCATGATTATCAATAATTATATTATAAGTTATATATTGTTAGATATTTACATAACCAAAATCTATTAACTCTTACTTAAGACTAGACCTTTCACCAGCGCTACGCGCGGATCTGTATTTTAAACCGATTTAATATATATTCTTAATAAATAATTTTAAAAAACTGCAAAATTCAACCAACTAAAATTTACGAATCTTTCAATACCAAAATTCTCTAAAAACCAAATGTTTTTAGATATACCAATATCTTGTTGAGATCAAATCTTGGCATACAAAAATATTATTAAGATCAAATCCTGGTAAAAAAAAAAATATTTTTGTCTGTCTATAACTAAAATTTATTTGAGCTTATACAAATCCTCATTTTTTGTTTTTATAAATCTTTTTTCAAATATCATTTTACATTAAACACAATTTTAAAAACTTTTTTTTGTATTTATATCAAAACATAACACATATATTTGCAGTTCCAAACAAAAATAATTGATGTGGAATGATTGATGCAAATAATCTTATAGTTAATTAATATTATAAATTAAGATTTATAGTTTAGCCACATAAGATCGAACAAATAATAATCTTAATTGTTACACATATCTTTAAAATTATATTTATATAGGGAATATTTTAAAGTTAATTATTCTTCAAATTTTTAATACCACATGCTATTTAGATTATATCATTTTCAAATTATTCTTACATACAGTTTTTTATTCTTTTTTTGTAATTTTAAAATATTATTTCTAAAGTATTTAATTAATAAACTATTCTCAAATATAAAAAGAAAATTAATTCATTAATTCTAGTGATAATGTGGAATAATATTATTGGTTGTTTAAAATCGTATATACTTAATTTCTTTATCTCTTACATAATTAAAAAATATAAATTTTCTTAATCATGTAAATACTTATGTGGACCTATCAGATTAGGTTTTTTCAATTCTATGTGGACCCTCTAATGTATATAGGGTCAACTTTTATTAGTAATAGATATATGTATATATATATACATATTTTGTAAAATGTAGTGTTAAATTATGAGCTATTTTAAAGTGTTAGTCATTTTCTAAACAGAAATATATTTTTTTAAATATGTATAGTGAAATTCTTTAAATTATATGTCAACAATATTTATATGTAACACAATGCTATAAACAACATATGATTTATTTTTCAGTACATATAGTTTATAAACATTGATCATAATAGTATATATTTATCTTTTATATAATATAAATTATTTATGTTCTTTTTTATGACGTAAAGAAAATCTTAAATCATTGTTCATTCAATGTTCATTTTTTTTTTGTGTGTTAATATCTTTATCACATTTTTAATGATTTATGGTATACATTTATTTTTAGAAGTAGTTTTATATTAATGTTTACTTGAATATTTTCGTCTTAAATCTGTTTAGAAATATATTATTGTTCAAAAATTTTGTTAGTTATATATTTACTTGGAAATTGCAAAAATTCAGTTAGTGAATATTTCATTGCAAAAATGGTTATTAACTCACCTTATAATCATATCATGTTTCTAATCACGTCAAATAATAATTATATTTGGCAAGTTTATACTACACCGAAAATCAAATATTTTCTCTTGAATTTGATGGGAAAAGCTTTGTCTTGACTGATCAAGCTCTGACTGCTCATGGACTCGATGCAAACACCTCTTGCAATTATTGTGATCATCAAAGTGATGGTCTCCATATCTTCTTCATATGTCCTTCTATAGTTTGAATCTAGGATCCATCCATGCTTCTCAATAAACTTATGGAAAACTCACATCTTTCTCGCGAACTATTTGAAGATTTGAAGATGTAGGAAAGATGATTATTATGCTTCTAATAAGTTTGTTGTCTATACTTCTTTAATTTTATATATTGTGGCATTTTTTTTAAGGCTCATGATATTCTCTTTTTTTTTTTTTTTTTTTTTTTTTTTNGTCATCTTTTGTGGGCCTAACAGGCTGGCCCACAGACCCATTTCCTCTGAATGAAGAAATAATCCCCACAAATGGGGGAAGATGGAGTCGAACTCCAGACGTGATGGTAGCAGAGGTGTAATGCCAACCACTGGTCCACTTGCTCCTCACTGATATTCTCTTATTTGAATATCATTATTTACATAAAAATGAAATCTTCTTAAAGGATGTGACTGTGAAGTATGCCCAAAAATGATACCCAAAGCTCTGCTAAGACATCAACCTCTTTTCTTCCTTTCCGTCTGACCTCCAATATCCTCCCAAATATAAACTATTGTTCTGTTGATGTAGCGTGGAATGCTTTCTCGAAAAGCTGTAGTATGAGTTCGACTATTAAATCTCATTTGAATTCTTCTGCTCTATAATAATTCAAACAAACTATTTACTTTTTCGGTCATTTTTGTTTTCTTGAAACTCTTACGATGAAGAAAATATTATCTAGTATTCTATTGTTTTCTTGAATTTTTCTTTTAGCTCCCAAAGCCTCTCATCACCTCAAAAGAAATTGCAAATGAACTCATAGATTATGTAATGTTGAGACCGACTGTCTTGCAACGTTGACTTTGTTTGCTTAGAACAATTATTTAGTTATTAATATAAAACTTACACTTTATTTGTAAAAACTTAAGTTCGGTCAAAGAAAATTCACATTAAAGTCTATTTAATTCTTTATAACTAATATTGTAGTTATACAAATGCTTTTTTATATAATTTTTATAATCTAGTAAATTATATTTTTAACAAAAAACAAATCTAAAATTAAGTATTTTGGACTTGTGGAGTTTCTAATTTAAACCGGTTATATTAATTAATTGTTTTGGAACATAAAAAAAATTAACAAATTAAAAACTATACATTAATAGTATTGGTTGTTTAAAATTTGAAAAAAAAATAATTCTAAATGATGATATAGATGAAGAATATTAATTGTTTAAAAATAAAAAACAAATTTATGTAAATACTTATATGGTCCAATAAGATCTAGTTTTATAATCCTATGTTGACACCGTTAAAGGCATTTAGGTTTAACTTGTATATTACAAAAATATTTTTTTAATTAATTTGGATTTGTGGAGTTTCTAATTTAATTGGGTTCCATTAATTAATTTTCTTGAAACATAAAAAGAAATTTACTAATTTACAAATATAACTAATTTTGGATGATGATATAGATTAATATTATTGGTTGTTTAAAATTTGAATAATTTCTTAATTTTATATGATGACGTGGACTGTTACGATTGGTTGTTTAAAATTTGAAAAAAATCTAAATTATGTAAATGCTTATGTGGACCAGTAAGATTGTGTCTTAAAATCCTATGTGGACGCTCTCAGAGGCTTATAGCCTCAACTTTTATATAGTATAGATTATCAATATTGTTATATATGTTATTATATACTGTTAGATATTTACAAAACCACAACCCTTTTGATAACAATTACAATATCTATAAATTGTTTGAAGTAATTTTTGATCCCCCGCTTCCTATAACACAAAACAAACCTGCAACATATATTTATGTTTCAATATAGTTTGGTTGAAATATAGCAAAAAAAATAAACAATTTTAATAGAGATTCAACTAAAAAATTTTAATAGAAATTCATAGAAGAAAATAAAATTAAAAATTAAAATATTACAATTTTGTTAAATTTCTTATTACAACAAATATGGCAAAAAAATGTAGAATGTAAATTCCCTTTTTCTTATTATTATGTAATATAATTTTTATTTTCAAAATTATTTTAGTAAGAATAACAATACATTACAATTAAGAAAATTTCCTAAATAACAATAAAAATGAAATTAATTTAAAATAATGATGTGGATCAATCAAATTAAGTTTTTTCAATTCCATGTGGACACCCTCTAATGCCTATAGGGTCATTCTTTTTTTAGTAATAGAATAGATATATAGATATATGCTTTGAAATTTTGTTTTTTCTTATTTGTTAAAAAATTGCAGTGATTATTTATATAACTAAAATCAATATCTTAAATTAAGCAATTTTCTAATATAAATCTAAGTAGATTTTTGGTGTTACTAAAAACTTATACATGTTTTTCTTATATCTATCGATATTCCAAATCTAGAATTTAGAAAAAAAAATAATCTTAGATGATGATATAGGAAAATATTATTGGTTGTTTAAACTTTAGAAAATTTACTGATTTGGTATAATTTATTGGTTTAAAAAATTAAAAGCTGATGTGGACGCTCTCAGAGGCATTTAGCCTCAACTTTTATATACTCTCTCTGTTTTATTTTATAAGGGGTTTTAGAGTTTTTTTTTGTTTCAATATATAAGGGGTTTTAGAGTTTCTATGCAAAATTAAATGTGTTTTTGTTTATATGCAAAATTAAATGTGTTTCTGCAGATTATGTTTTTATTGGTTGAAATATTTTGGAATTGATGATAAAATAAATTTTATTTGAAACAACCAATCTTTTTGTTTTAATAATGTAGTGCAGAAATAATCAATTAAACAACTCAACAAATAAATAAGTCTTCAAATCCTTTAAATAAATTAAACCATTAAATCAACAATATTAATCAACTCCAAATGATAATGAAATACTAGCAACCTAAACACTAGGTTTGCAAAACGAATAACTCAAACAATAAGACAATCCTATCATCCTCTCCCGGCCTCATTCTGCGGTTGAACATTCTTGTTACATGCATCACATTGGAATAGAGATGCGTAAGTATTATCATAAATACTTAGTGAGTGGATCATCCTGCCCACAGGCTATGTACGTCAACCACCAGACAATACATCAAACAATAACAGCAATAAACAGTAGCAGCAATGATCAAAAAAATCAACAGACTCGCAAAAGTACTCGTGTGGCTCTACACTACCCCGACACCTCAACACCAACAACGACGAAAACAGTATCAAAAACACCAAAATCGTGGGANCACAGGCTATGTACGTCAACCACCAGACAATACATCAAACAATAACAGCAATAAACAGTAGCAGCAATGATCAAAAAAATCAACAGACTCGCAAAAGTACTCGTGTGGCTCTACACTACCCCGACACCTCAACACCAACAACGACGAAAACAGTATCAAAAACACCAAAATCGTGGGATTCAACCCCCACATCAATCAAACAACACAATAACTCAAGAACAACTCAAGAACAACTCGAAAACTCAACAATAAACTCCTAAACACGAAATCTCTGGTGATAAACAGACCTACAGTCACGCACTCACCTTAGAACGAATTGGAAAGAGCAAAGGAAGACGAACAAGCCTCAGATCAATCCTCCAAACTCCAAAATCGCCCAGAAAATCGCCTCCTTCTCTCATAAAAGTCTCTGCCTCTAAAAATGAGCTTCTCTGCGCGGCTACAGTGTTTTTGTCGCAGAAAATAGGGCTTCCAACCCTAAACTGGACGAACCAGCAATCACTCAAATCGAACTGGCCGAAAATCCAATAACCGGTGTCGATCGACACCTTTCCTTGGTGTCGGTCGACACCCCTTGACCAAACCAACTCAATTGAAATTCGATCGACTTAAACCGGAAATTAAACCAATAACCGGTGTCGATCGACACCCCTGCTGGTGTCGCTCGACATCAGATAACCAGAAGCCATTTCACACGCGTTAACACAAGGATGCCTCAACATCTAGACCGACTGCACAACAATCATACAAGAACATGTAACGTCAATCAGAAGTCAATGCCTCAACCTCTAAACCGACTGCGCAACAATCAAACAAGAACATGCACAGCCGCTCAGAGAATGATCACTTGGTGTCGCTCGACGCCACCTCAGTGAGTTTGCATGTACATTGTAATAAGGGATTGAGTTATCATACCTGCGGGTCCCTGCTTGCCTTCTCTTTATTCATATTAATAAGTTGATGAAACTCGGTATGGGCCCCATACATCAATATGAATAAGAGAAAAACATTCCTTTCATTTATTAATACTCTCTTAAAATACTTCTCTAGTCTGATTTGCTCGAAAACACACATCACAAGGACCCAAACAAGCAGATTTCAAAACACCAGAAAACAATGGTAAAGAAGAAAGCACAGAAATGACGGATGTCCTAGCCGTTGATGCCACAAAGTATAATCTGAATCTGCAGCTGCTTTATGAATCCTTGCGGCAGTTACATCCTTGAAGTAGTAAAATCTATCACATTCCTCACCAGCTCCAATCAAAGTCCTCGAAAAACGGTCCTGTAAAACACAAAGAGTGTCAGAAAACATCGCAACACCACCGGTTTGCTTGAGCAGCTTAGACACTGAAACCAAAGTGCAATTTAGGTCTTGCACAAACAGAAAATTAGGCAAAGTACGAGTGGAAGACAAAGTAAGAACTCCTTTGCGAACAGAGATTGTTTTGCCACCATCCGCAAACCCAATTGAACAAGGGAGAATCGTCCCAAGGTTGTGTAACAATGAGCGATTTTATGTCATGTGGTGAGAAGCTCATGTATCAAGTATAACATCACCATATCTCGTCTTACCAGACAATTTGTCAGAACTAGATTCTCCTGTTTTATCTTGGATCAGTTTGGAGAGAGCCTTCCACTGATCCGGAGTGAATTCGGGAAACAAAGATGCGTTTGAGCTCGTAGCATGAGTTGCATTCGTCTGACCGCGACCGCATCCACCATTGTTGATACCAGCTCCTCGTACACCTCTTCCTCGACCACGACCAGAACCAGAGTTGTTCCGTTCATTCCACCAGTCCAGAAAGCCAACGATCTGCCAACAGTCATTCTTTTCATGGCCGGTACGACCACAATGACTGCACAAAGCGCTCCGGTTACGAATGGAGGAAGAAGACAACTCAAGTCTAGAATCAGAGACCTGATTCTGATCACGGCGAACTGGAGGACGCGCATAAAACCCCAACGCCTCTTGTTGCTGCTCACGAAGTCTGGCGGAAGATAAACGCTGTTCTTCTCGAACAACTTTAGCATAGATTTCACCAATACTTGGTAACGGATCCGCTGCAATGATCCCAGTATAGAGACCACCAAATCTCGCATCATCTTAACCCATCACAAACTGATGGATTTTTTCTTCTTCTTTCTCTTTCGCGAACACAGACGAAGCTCCAGAGGAGCACGAAACCACCGTTTGATACGACTGTAACTCTTCCCACAACGTGGAAAGCCGTCCATAATACTCTAGGACGGTTTGCCCCTCTTGCTTACACGAAGCGAGTTGAGCTTTAATCTGATGGATACGAACCTTGTTGCCCACTTAAAATCTCTCCTTTAGCTCCGTCCACAAAAGATAGGCGTCGGAGATGTACGACACGGTGATACTAGGATTTTGTCGGGCAGGTGCAAACACAAGTGTGATGAATGCAAATGCAAGGAGAAGTATCAATTCCTCAAACCCTAATCACGTCGATGCAGTATTTGAGGTATCAATCCAAATGGGAGTCAATGCATGCGCTCTAGAACTATGCAGATGTTTATGCAAGTCAAGAGAATAGGGGATGAAATAGGTAACAAACTATCAACCTAGGAAATGAAATGCAAAACGTAAATGAAAGCAAAAACCCAAAAGGACCAGGCTCGATCGAGCCGAGCAAGGGTGCTGGCTCAAGCGAGTGATACGGATTTTGCACAAGAACAAAAGCTCAAATGAACGGAAATGAACTAAAGAGAAACAAAGTAAAAATGGAAATGAAACTCTGATGGGGATAAATTAGACCTGGGGATAGGGTTTAACAACTAGAGAGAAGCTATGATTAATCAATGTTGCTTTCATCACAAGGCAACACTTTTGGCGATGAAACGGGTCAGCCCACTCTCGTGGGTCTTACTGACTGATCAACCCAGTTCGGCCTCATTATCTGACTGTCGTCAGTGAGGAATCTCGAACTGGAAAGCATAAGGGACCGTTCACCATAAGCCACAAAGGACCCTTGTTCAACCACTGTCATGGGACAAGGGATCCTTAGCTCTGTCAAGCTAATCTGACACTTCAACCAGGCGGGTTAGGCTACGGAGTGTCATGACCAAGCCCACCAGGGTTAGTGGCTGGACCGCATTAGGGA
>OVBJ01003400.1:0-12370 GCA_900406535.1 Noccaea bulbosa
ATTAATTTGTCTAAGAAACTTCCTAAGATCTACCAATAATCATGGCCTTAGCTGCTAAAACCACACCAAATATTTGTGAGCATCGTGTTAAAAGAGAGGTTTTTTAAGTGTGCTTACGTGGCACTCTAAGAATGAAAGTTGAGTTGCTGAGGTGGACATCTCCAGAGGCCCCAAACAGCTTCTTTAAATTATTAGTGATACAATATAATCAATTCTGTGATAGTATTGTCATAAACTTTAAAACAGTTATAAGGTTTTAGTGTTATTTTCATCTAAATCAAGAACATTGTTTCTAATGTATGTTTTTGTGCTGAGTCACCAATCAATTTATTCTAACCTCTATTTAGGTATGTGGTACATAAGAACAACCCAAGACTGTTAACGTCTTGAAAATTATCATTTTTCCAAGTGGTACGTAATTTTATCATTTTTAATTGATCAAATGGTTTTTAGTTTTTACCTTGGTTTAAATGACTATTATACTAATTATATAAACAGCTTAGACCTATTATTCTTACTAGATTTTGACCCGGACTACGCCACGGGATATATTTTTGTTATTGTTTTCTTTTTATTATTTATTTATAATTGAATTTTACTTTATATTCATATTGAGATGGTTTATCGAAAGCATAAATTTATCACCTTCAGGTGATGCCTCCTTTACTAACAAACAAGTGCATATTCGAATGAAAACAAAGAGCAACGTGTAGCTTCAACCCCGCCTCATAAACCAGTCTAAAGAGCTCTTCATACAATGACCATTTAAACTCAAGAGGATAAAAACGCTCTACAATTCCCCACCAAACCTCAACTGCAACTCCGTGAACACCTGCTAACTTGAGTGCTTTAAGAGAAACAGTTAAAGCCTTGAGCCTGAAAGATAGAACAGATGGAAAGCTCATAAAAATGGAAGCAAACGAAGCAGTTACACTTTTTATATTCTGAAAATAGTATAGCAATAAAAGCTATAATCTGGCTTTTCCCATATTTCATACCATGTAAGGTAATATAAATCAAGTACATTGGGACATTTACAGAAAGTTTGGCCTTTTAATGATTGGGCACCCAGAAGCATCGATTCCAAATGTATCAATTGGCATCATCACAAACACAGGAATTTCTTGTGCCTTGATGATACCAACACAAATGATCGTGATTTCTCCCGAGCATCCATGTTGTATCATGTTCATCAAACAAAACCTCGATTAGCGAATTCACTTATCCAACTCCAATTTCTTGGTAGGCAACTAATTTTCCCCAAGCATTCACCAAATTGATTCAACTAAAGAAACTTCCATGAACTAACGAAATGTTCTAATTGCTCCCATTTTTCTTGAATTTAACAGCGAGCAACATAGTAATACCTGTAAATTCGGCTGTTCCCGGCACGGAACTCCACTTTGTGATTAAACGGCCGCGTTTCGGAAAAAGCTTCGATTCCGCCTCGTTCTCTGCTCGAGGAAACAAGATTTCAAAGAAAATCCTCCCGGATGAAAGAAATTACCGCCGGAAACACGGCGACAGCCGCAACCGATTCCTGCCTCCGCTTTTGTCAAACTTTGAAATGAGCAGATCCAAAACCACAGGAGACACCTAAAACCCAAGGCTCAAGAGTGCATCTCTCAGCTCGTTTGTATTGATTCTGCCGCTCCTGTCCTTATCAAACCTCTCAAAGATGGACTGAGAACCAAACAAAACCTCATGATTTAATTCCAAGATTCTTGATATGTTAATCAACCAACATTTTCCATTAGAATCACTGTTAAAGAACTTACCCTCCAACTCTGAAGACTGTAGAAAAGTGAAGTAAACTCTTTTGGTCTTACAATGTGGAATACTCAAAACCAGGCTCGCAGGATAGTTTCAGCTTTAACTAAAATAATGTAAACTGAGGGATTTGGTATGATGGAGAGGTTGGCTACAAACAATCAAAGTCAAACCAAACAACTTACAGAGGAGAATTCTACAAGTTGTTTTTGAAAGTTGAATCTTTCCAGGTGACAAAAACTAAAACATGGATGATGGAAGTAAGACGGAACCTAATAGAAATTGCAATTTCACTATGAACAAGATTCAGCGAAATGGAAGACTATAATAAAAATGCACAAAATTTGTTGATGAAATTGGGGATAATTTCGGATAAGTTTGAGGAATCTAGAAACTCACCGACCTTCCTGACATTGCTGTTGGTGAAAAGATACATAAGGAGATGAACAGTTCTTAAGCTGAAACTCTGATTATACGAAGAGAGAGCTCCTTGAAGCTCCTTATCGTCGATGAAGCCGCTACCGTCCCGATCCGCGGCCTGGAAGCAGCCCACGATGTTCGAATCCGTTCCGGGAGGAAACGCCGACGGAACCAGAGACGCAAATGGGCTTCCATAAGCCGCCTGCGGAGGAGTAGGAGCTCCGTAACCTCCATGCCCACCGTATTCCGAAGATCCGGAGGATGGATTAGCACCGTAACCACCGGGAGATCCGTAAGCGCCGTGAGGTTTGTCTTTCTGCGACTTATGATCTCCTGGAGGAGCTCCGTACGGAGCGGACGGTGGTGCACCGTAAGGGGCAGAAGACGGTGGAGGCTGCGCACCGTACGGAACAGCGTACGGTGAGGAAGCTGAGGATCCGTACGGTGAAGGATCCATACGGCTGAGGTGGTGGTGGATTACCGCCGTAACCGTAACCTTGGCTCGATGGAGGATAACCAGACATGGCGAAGAAGCTTTCAGAGATCAAATTGTAAGTGGAAAATAGTTTGCGAAAGTTGGGAATTTGGGATGATATTAAATTTGCTACGTCAGATACTCAGATATATATACAGATGAGATATGTTTGGAATTGGACGTCGATGATGAATCTTTCTCGACAACTTTGGAGTTTTGAGATAATCGGATTTAAGAGAGAGTTTGGGATTGGGTTGCAAAGAGGAGGAGAAAGAGAGAAGTTTGGGTCTCGCTGACGTGGTTAATTTATCAAGAATAAAAGCTGACTGGTATTAATCAAAATGTTTTCATTGGCTGTGGGTTTTTGCTGAGTTGTCAGCTCCTCCCTACTTGAAAAAGCTGAGGTGTCAGCTGTTGGAGTGACACAGGGGTTTTGTGTATTGAATTATTAAACTAAATAAAGTGTTACTAAAAGAATTAATAAAAGTATTTTGAAATAAAAATGATTGTTGAAAATTATTTTCTTTGTTATTTAAATATATTATATCCTTCTCTGTGTGTGTGGTTGGAAACTTTTAGGCTCACCCTTTTTAACATTTGTGTCTTGTCTTATTCCCTCTTCTTTTCCTCTGCTTTGCTCCACAAAAAAAAACACATCACTGGTTAGCTTGAGGCAGAAAATGGAGAGAAGAATCTGAGTGTAACGAATCTTGATATTGGTGAAGAAGATTAGTGACAGTTTCTGTGCTCCTCCTGAAGATGGCAGCAATAGCAGGAGGATCATTTGGAGTCCCCAGCTCTCGTATCTCTATAACCACCCCAACTCTTCCTTCCTCTTCTCTGTTTCCAAGATTAACATTGGTCTGTAATGTCTTCTAGTTTCCATGGATTTTTGTATCTCACTTGACTCTGAATGACACAGTATGATGATTGAGATTTTGTCTTTGTCTCCTTTGCAGCAATCAGGTAATAAAAAGGACAGCCAATTGCGTTGTGCCGTGCAAGAGACTTCCACTTCTGCTGGTAAATTCAAATTTTAACAGAATGTTTTGGTTGTTGGAATCATCGAAAACAGAGGAAGCTATAACATTCCTTGTGCTTTCATAGTTACTACTGAGAAGAAAGACAAAGAAAAAGAAGACTCAACAGTGGCGGTTCCAGCAAAGAAACTGAAACCCGCAGCTGCGAAAGCAGCAGTGGCGACGAAACCGCTGAAACAGATGATGGAAGAAGACGTGATTCCTGCTTTAAAAGCCATTCTTGAAGCTCAAAATGATATCTCCGAGATAGATTTATATTTCCAAGACGATAAGGTTTCTTAATTCTAATTAACTTCTAAGATAATCATCACCATCATCGATTCATCTCTAACTTTAGCTTGTTTGATTCTAGCTGGAAGGTTATTTCTTCAAGAAAGGTATTCAATATTCCTTCTGGGCCTTCTTCCCCACTGGAAGTCTCATAGGTAATTAATTGTTTAATCATTTGTTTTAGCTGCTTTGTTAGAGAAAATTTCAGTGGAACATTTGTGTTTTTGTTTTTATTTCTAAAAATAGGAGCAAAAGGGTTTTCAATTTCTTCATACGGGTCAGGTCCAAGCACAGTGGAGCCATTTCTTGTCGACGAGAGGAAACCAACAGCTAACCATGTCGTGTTTTGGGTCGAGAAGCGCCTCGCCGCACAAGGGATCATTCCGGTTTGGAACCAATGATGTTAGGAATCTCAACATGGGAAGTGAGATGAGACCTTGATGATATATAAGAGACTTAGACCAATCCACGTACATGACGCTTCTTATTCACTTGTTCATATTAAAACTATTACATTTTGTATACCAAAATTGAAGAAAAACAAAATATTCTTATCTCTCAAAATGGATTTAACCAAATCCCCTTATCTCAAGGAATTAAAGTGGTAAAAAAAAACCCTATAGAACTAGAAAGATAGTCAGAAACACCCTTCATTTATGCAAATCCGTTTTCAGTTGAGACTAATTCTCTTCCTTGCCTTCTCAGCCTGCAAACCATAGATTTGAGTTACTTCAGAGCATAAAAAAAGAAGACAAAATGTAGAAGTTTCTAACAAGCTGAAAAGGCTAATCTTATTATGGTCTAACCTGTTCCTTCCAATTCATAGAAGCTGTGATGAAAGCAAGGATAAAGGCTTGCACTACGGATCCAACAACAAGACCGCACCACAATCCTTTTCCGTAAAACTCACGATTGAAACCTAAGTAAAATCCAACCGGAGCTCCTACTAGATAATAAGACACGACGACGTTCCAAGCTCCAATGTTTTGCCAACCACTACCCCTAGCAACACCATTAAGAATTGCAGCAAATCCGTCGAGGATGAAAGATAGACAGAGCAAAGGATATAGGTCTGCAACATAGTCGACAACTTCTTTGCTGTTGCTGAATGCGTAGCCTAAGATGTCCTTGCAGGTGAAGAGAAGTATGCTAAAGATAGCTGACTCTAATAGCCAGAGACAAAGCCCTGACAGTACTGATAGCCTAGCACCTTGCGGATTCTCAGCTCCCAAATTGTTTGACACGCGTGTGCTGCAAGAAACCATTAGTGACTAATGCCCAAGAAGAAGTTGTTGAAGATGTTTTTGGTTTGAGAATTGAGATCATACCTCACAGCCGCCGCGACTCCTGCCGGAATCACATAGTGCAAAGTTGCTGTTGTAAGACTAGCATGAAAGAAAAAAGAGGATTCAACTTTTATCAGTAAATTGAGAAGAAAAGAAGTCTTTCTATATGAAATGATACTTACCATATTGAAAGAACAGAGGTCTCGAGTTTCGGCTTCGGGAGAAGTCCTGCGGAGAGTATGATTACCTCATAAAGCCACCACTCTAGGCTATCAAAAGAAGATGAAAGTTTGAAAGATTGAGCTAAGAGGAAGCATTAATGTATGTATCTTGACCGACAAGAAACCTAAAGTTGATTTTTACCAAGTCATTGCTGCTGATGGGATTCCATAATGAAAAAACTGTTTGACACTAGACACGAAATCATCAGATACAAAGCCGCGAGTCTTCTCGCAAGAACTCGAGAATCTCACATAGCATAAGAGTATCAGAGCGTTAAACCAGAACGACATACTGATAGCCATCGCAGCTCCATTGCTTCCTTGACCAAACACGGAAACTAAAGTCCAACAAGCCGGGATGTGGAACAAAAGAGTGGTCACGGCACTGTAGAGGAGAGGAAGAACCAAACCTTGTGCCTGGAGAAACCGATTAAGTGGTATGGCAATCGCTTGAGCGAACAAAGCCGGTATGAGCCAAAAGGCATACGAGGCTGCGACTCTTGAGATGTCATGGTCTTGTCCGAGAAAGATGAAGAGCTTGTCTAGGTAAATCCAGAGAACTGAGATAAGTAAACAAATTGGGATGTTGGAGGCGATTGCAGAGTATGCGTAGGTTCCGATTTTTTCATATTGTTTGGCTCCATATGCTTGGCCGCATAGAGTTTCAAGTGCACCAACTAACCCAAACTGCAAATAATATTTGAAGTAGTTTTCTGTTGATATATCTTGAAGTCGATTTCTAATATTCTCAACACTTTAGTCAAAATCTTGAAAAAAAAAAAAAAAAAAAAAAAAAAAAAAATTTTAACNCTCAAGAGGAGAGTGTGATATCATAATTACCATAATACTGAAACCGGAAACATTAGTGAAGGAGGTGGCAAGAGCGACACCGGAGAGCTGAAGCTCGCCGTTGTGACCGGCGACCATGACTGAGATGACAGGCAAAAGGTACTGAGAAATGGTCACGGTGGCCATAGGAGCAGCCAAGCGGCTCACTTTCTTCAGCTCGATTGTGAACTGACTTTTTTGCCATGTGGCTTTACCGGGGACTAGCTGCTCGTCTCTTCGAAGAAATGGCTCTTCCATTGTCGTCTTTCTTGTCTTGAAGGCTTTCCTGCCTTTGATTTCAGATGATATGATATTAAGCCTTTGTTCAAAAAACTAAAAAAAAAAAATCAGATGGTATGAGATCTTGACTGAATGGCAGACAAAAATAATGTAAATGAAGACTTTTGTCAGCGTCGATCGTGGGAGTATCAACTCATATTAAATCAGTTTTTTCAGACTTTTTCTGAAGTTTCTTTACTTTTATTTTATTTACCTCATTAAATTGATTATTGTTGTCTCTCTGTTGTAGCAATTGCGAAAGGCCAAGTGTTTCCTCTTTGCCTCTGTAGTCTGTAATTATTTCACAAGACAACTTGGATAGAATATCATTTAAATTAACAAGACATTGCTCTGACCAGTAAAAGCATGTTTTTTAATTTCACGAGAATCCACGGTAATAAAACCGTATTTCATAATCCCATGAATTTATTTTCAATTAAATACATTTATAGAACAACAATTAATAAAAAAACTGAAGAAATATTAAATTATACAATACGGTCTATATGGTAGAAACTTATACACACCGTTTTAGAGTCACTGATAATGAATAAATCATAATAGTTACTTTCATACTTTTTATCAAACAATAATCATTATTATAATTTTATATTTAATTTAGTTGTGTACATATTTTTCATTAGAAACACAATATTTTGTTTTTCCTAAAGAAAACAATAATAACCATTTGATCAATTTGGTATACTGTATGTGGAGTCACCTATTAGTAAATGATCAGTAAATATTATTTTAGTTTGAAAAATAAAAGATAAGTAAATATTATTAGATACACTTTTTTTTTTGTCAACATATACAGTTTTATTGTAAATTATATATACAGTTTGCGAGAGTAGTATTATTCGTTTATTGTAAATATTATTAGAACCAATATAGGTGAGAGGTATACAGTTTGCGAGAGTAGTATTATTCATTATATATACAGTTTTATTTTAAATTATATTGAAAAAATTAGAAAAGTGAGCACAATTTAAATCTTAATGGGCAGAAAATGAACATTCAAGTTTTTTATTAGAAAAATAGACAAGTTTTTGTAGATCCCACTATATGTACTTTGGGTTTGAGTTCATTTTGTAGGATGTAGGAATTAATTTTTATTCATGGAAAAGTGTTGTCGGATCACACTGTCGATTTGGCTTTTTCACAAAACTTGGACTTGCTTTTCACAACTATAAACTTGAAAACTGGCTAGTATGCTAAATCACCCAATTATATTCTGCAATATTATTAAAAAAAACAAAAAATCAAGAAACTCATATGCAATTTCTACAATTAAAATTTTAGGACAATAAGGCACTAACTGGTAACAACACAATTGTAGAATTCAGCTGAATATGGCTGAAAAAAAAAAGAATGGACACCAGTTAAGTTTAAGGAATATTGTGGAATGGAGGTTGAGGAATGTTGTGGAATTGGATTTCAGGAATAGAGTTTAAAGAATGTTGATAGAAAAGCTTTGTGGAACCCACAAATATTAATATATATCATCAATTTTAGTATTTTAATAATAAATCTAATATGGAAAATTCATGATAATGGTTACAACATTAGTATACTATTAATTTCAAATTATTAAATTATTCTTCTAAATAAATGAAATTTTTCATTTTTTGTTTAATAATTTTTTAACATTATAAATCTAAAAATTTCAATAGTTTTTATTTTATTTAGTTAACATATAAACTAAAATATTTTATTCTACAATTAGTTTGTTATCTTAAATATGTTTTCAATTATTTTAATAAATCAGATAATTATGAGTCTGACATGTGTTAGAGGATTTGAGAAATGTAGATGAATGATGTCTACATGTATACAATAGAGAGAAAATTAAACAAGAAATATGAGATAGTTCTTATTAATAAATTAATAATATCGTTAATATTATAAATTTTAGTTGTATATTTTTATTTTTATTTTATTTTGATGCTAAATAAATTCTTATGAATCCAAATTTATAAAGTATGTATAATTAAAATATTTAAATAAGTTAATATATAAATATTATTTAGTTATTTCACAATTATATATTTTTATTTATTTTATTGATTTAATCGGTAAATATTTTGTTGTTTCGTTACACATATAATATGTTAGATATTTATTCTGCATTCAGCAACATTCAGCTGTTAACAGTCATATCACTGACTAATCAGCTAGATTCTGCAACAAATCTTGATTTAATTCCGCTAGATTCCGCATTCAACAACATTCACCCGTTAGCATTTAAACCCTAAGGTAGAATAAATTGGGACAGAAAATATATGTGATGGATATTCAATCTACAACTTGTGCATTCCTTACTATTTTATTAAAAACCTTATCAGGAAAAACCTAGTTTCAAAATTTTGTTATTTCAAAATTCAGCAATTCATAATCAACTATTACATTTGTATACAAAAAACTGAAGAACAAATAATCTCCCTCTCCCTCTCAAAATGAATTAATTAAGAAACACCCTTTGGTTTCATGAAAATCCATTATCAGTTGAGACTATTCTCTTCCTTGCCTTCTCAGCCTGCAAACATCATAAAATTCCAATTACTTCAGAGTATATAAAAAAAAATTAAAGAATGCATTATCTTCTACTCTAAGTTCCCTAACCTGTTCCTTCCAATTAATGGAAGCTGTGACGATAGCAAGTACAGTGGCTTGCACTGTGGATCCAACCACAACACCGCACCAAAGTCCTTTTCCGTTAAACCCACGACTGAATGCTAAGTAAACTCCAACCGGAGCTCCTACTAGATAATAAGACACCACGTTGTTCAAAGCTCCAATATGTTGCCACCCGCTTCCCCTAGCAACACCGTTAAGAACTACAGTAAACCCGTCGAGGATGAAAGTCAGACAGAGCAAAGGATATAGGTCCGCGACATAGTCAACGACTTCTTTGCTGTTGCTGAATGCATAGCCTATGATGTGCCTGGTGGCGAAGAGAAGTGTGCTAAAGAAAGCTGACTCTACAACCCAGAGACAAAGCCCTGACAATACTGATGTCCTAGCAACTTGCGGATTCCCAGCTCCCAAATTGTTCGACACGCGTGTGCTGCAAGAAACCATTTAATCACTAAAATGTTGACGAAGCAATTGTTGAAGATGTTTTGGTTTAAGAATTGAGATCATACCTCACAGCTGCGGCGACTCCAGCTGGTATCACGTAGTGCAAATTTGCTGTTGTAAGACTAGCATGAAAGAGAAGAAAAAAAAGGATTAGTAAAGTGAAAAGGAAAAATAGAAAGAAGTGCTTGTATATGATACTTACCATATTGAAAGAACAGAGGTCTCGAGTTTGGGGTTCGGGAGAAGTCCTGAGGAGAGTATGAGTATCTCATATAGCCACCATTCAAGGCTATCAAAAGAAGATGAAAGTTTGCTAGATTGAGTTAAGAGGAAACATTACTCTATGTATCTTGACCGACAAGAAACTTAAAGTTAGCTCTTACCATGTCATTGCTGCTGATGGGATTCCATAACGGAAGATTTGTTTGACACTGGACAAAAAATCATCGGAAACAAAGCCTCGAGTCTTCTCGCAAGAGCTGGAGAATCTCACATAGCATGTGAGTATCACGGCGTAAAGACAGAAAGATATACTAATAGCCAAAGCAGCTCCATTGCTTCCCAGACCAAACACATAAACCAAAGTCCAACAAACCGGAATGTGGAACAAAAGGATGGTCACAGCAGTGTAGAGCAAAGGAAGAACCAACCCTTGTGCTAGCAGAAACCTAGTCAATGGTATGACAATCGCATGGGCGAACAAAGCCGGTATGAGCCAAAAGGCGTAGGAGCCTGCGACTCTAGAGATGTCAGGGTCTTGTCCGAGAGAGATCAAGAGCTTGTCGATGTAAATCCAAAGAATTGATATGAGGAAACAGATTGGGATGTTGGAGGCGATTGCAGAGTATGTGTAGGTTCCGATTTTTTCGTATTGTTTGGCTCCATAAGCTTGGCCACAAAGAGTTTCCAGAGCACCAGCTAACCCATACTGAAAAGAAAAGAAAATATTATTTTTTCTGTTAAAATATCTTGAAGACAATTCAAAAGATATGAAGATTTTTACTTTTTGCCAATTGGTTTTGAGTTGTAAGTCCATTTTTAACACATTTTTAACACTCGAGAGTCAAAACATTTCTTAAATTGAAGACAAGAGAGTGAAGTCATAATTACCATAATGCTGAAACCGGAGACGTTAGTGAAGGAGGTGGCAAGAGCAACACCAGAGAGCTGGAGCTCGCCGTTGTGGCCCGCGACCATGACTGAGATGACAGGCAAAAGGTACTGAGCAACAGTCACGGTGGCCATAGGAGCAGCTAAGCGGCTCACTTTCTTCAGTTCGTTGGTGAACTGACCTCTTTGCCATGTGGCTTTACCGGGGACTAACTCCTCGTTTGTAAGAAGAAATGGCTCTTCCATTCTGGTCTTCCTATTGTTAAAGCCCTTCTTCTATTTGATTTCAGATGATAAGAGATATTTATAGAGGCAGCCAAAAAAAAAGGAAGAGATATTTATATACAGACGAAACTAGTGTAAATGAAGACTTTCTTTAAGTAAGTGGTGAGAAACTGTAACTCATAGAATATTGTAACAAAAAGATATTTTAAAATTTTGACAAGAATCCTGATTTGAACTTTCATATCAACAAATTTTAAGGCGCTAATCAAGTATTAGGGACGACCCAACTTGGTCTTTTAATTTGATTGTTAGATTGACAAAAAAAAAAAAAACAATTGCATGAAGAATTAAAAAAGCAAGAAAAAAAGAAAAAGAAATACTCTCTAACTTGATGTTTTAGCAAAAATGTGTTTGGATGTATCTGGATTGTTTTGAGTCCAGATACATCCAAATAATGTCCAGATTCATTTTCCTAAAATATCAAGTTTTCTGAAACAGAGGGAGTACAAGATAATACAATTGGGGATCACGTTCCTTACCAACGACTAAGTCACTAGACAACAAAGGCAACTCGGAAACAATTATCAGAGATTATAATAAATAGTCACAGGCGTGATGCCAAAGTACATATAAGAGGAGGGTAGCAAATTCGTTTTGACTTGTTTGAAAGTATGAATACCACTGGTCGGAAAATCCAATATATGTTATACAATTGTATATGATATACGACATTGAAAATGACGCAACACTAATTTATTATCTTCTACTAGTACCGTTGATTTATATATGATTTACATCAAGAACATATGTCGAGTGGAAAGTTATTAACTTTGAACATGCAATCTTGTATTCTATGTTTTTGTTGATTTTAAATTGTTCTTAAGAGAAAATTACATAATTAACCCATTTAAAAAAAAAAGAATAGGTAAGACAAGCCATCATTCAAGCTGATCAAGAGGAGACCAAAGATGAGCATTCTGAGCTAGAGCTTTAAAATGGACTGTCTAAAAAGAGCTCATTACTTACAGTGTGGACCAGGACATCAATGGAGAAACAAGACCCAATAAATGGGCCAAGCTTAAAGATGCAAGACTTCTAGCCCTTACTTACATGTTAAGCCCAAGCCAATGTGCTCATCATTTCGCGTGATAACCAAGTCACTTAAAGAGTCACGTCTCGGTCAAGATCAATTCAAGACAAACTTTCCTTTCTCTTACGCATGACAGCCACGACAAAGGTAAGTAAAGTAAGCCATTTGTATTCCATTTTTTAGAAATATGTAATTGGCTAATCTCTTGACTTTCTCTCTTATGGTTCTTGATAAAAGAACTTTGTGGTATACAGGATTCAAGTCCAGAGGACCAG